>CM074195.1:22642127-22719246 GCA_037179385.1 Holothuria scabra | reverse complement strand
ACTCTGGATCTCTTACGAATGCCCTGTCTCTAATTATTAATCACATGATAAATTTTGAGCAACCTCAACATTTTGGCATTTCCCCCTAAAATTACTGTAAAGTATGTTTCTCCTTAAATTAATCAAATGCCATAGTACTTCCCGATTCCATTCACGTCCCTTACCTCATAGTTTACAATCCTTAGTTAAAATATGATTTTCGACCATTTTGGAGCCTCTCAACTCACTAAAACCGCTCAGCTTCTCCCCCTAAACCAGTGGCGTCGCCAAGGGGGGGGGCAGGGGGCACGTGCCCCCCTGAAAAATCGTGTGCCCCCCAACAGAGATTTGAGATTTTCAAAAAAACTATGTCTTCTGTAGTCAGAGTGTGACTATGAATTGTTTAGGATTCGATTCCTCTGTTGAAAAGAAAAGGCACTAAATTTTCATGTTTTCCAAATGAAAATATCGCAAAAAACCTTGGAAATGCCATTTCCGGCTGTCGGAGGGGTTGCGTTTTTTCAAAATTTTCTTCACACTTCCGACTTCGTCAATTGGAGGTGGCGCACAGCTCAGGTAACCCTTCAAGCAGGATTAAGCCTACATTTTTCCTTCAGAGGATCACATCTAATTGCCCATCAACTGCCTTTCTTTCTCTTTATAGTCACGGTGCAGCTCACCTTCCTCAAACTGTCAACCTGATACGCTCTTGAGAGTAGTTTCACTAACGTTTGTGTTGTTATCAAAACTCAAATCTTAATCGAAATTGCCCTGTAAGTAATTTTTTAGGCCAGTGTAAAAACAACTCTTTTAAAAAACAACTTTAAAACCTTACCAATACGCTAAAGACCCAGGAGCTTCCAGGAGCTTCGCCCACTGGACCCCCACCAAAAGTCACATTGAAGTGCCCATCAACTTTTTTCTCTATAGATCATCTACCCCATTTTCAAAATGTCAGCCGGATCCGCTCTTGGTAGTTGAATCAGTGGTTTTTTACCGAGAGGCTTACTTGAAGATACCCTGGAGGTAATTTTTAGACCAGTGTTAAGTCTATAAAATTACCCTTAAATAACGTCTTTAATACCTCACAAACACGCTAAAACCCAGGAGCTTCATGGGACTTCTCCCCTGGACCCCCACCGGGGCTTTGCCCATGGACCCCACCAGAGGCCCTAAGGCGAGCCCCTGGTCCCCACCCGTTGAGCCTCGAGCTTCGCGCTCGGTGGCGCCTCCGGCGCCATGAGTGGAGTCTATAAGCCCCCCATAAAATCGTTGTGCCCCCTCAGTGCCCCCCAGAATGAAATGTCTGGTGACGCCACTGCCCTGAACCCCTACCGGATCTTTGCCCCAGGATCCCGCCAGGGCCCTTAGGCGGGCCCTTGGACCCATCGCCGATGGAATTTTGCGCTTTGCATGAAACTGGACGCCTTCCGGCGTCACCGTTATGTCGACTGCCGAAAACTTGTGCCCCCAATATAAAACCATCTTCCGCCATCTATGATACTTTTGAGATGGGCTTATTCTAATGTCACAAAAACACCTCACAGTCTTAATATGGTGCGATCAGCTACAATAGTCGCATCAGGGGTGGCGCCAGCGTGGGGGCCTGGGGCCCATCCCCCCCCCCCCCCGTCGGGGAACACTACTCCCTCCCCCTCCCCGTCGCGGGAGGACGGCGGTTTCGTCGGGGAGGCCTAAAAAATAAAAAAATAATAAAAAACCCAAAGTTTGAAGTTACTGTATGGGCGATCTATTTTTTGTTTTGTAATTCTATTTAAATACATATCGGAATCGATTTTAATGTACCTTGTACCTTGTTCTATCTCTTTCCCCGTCGGGGAAGGGCAGCAATTTTTCGGGGAGGCCCAAACATGAAAAACGTAAAGGACTGAAGTTACTGGATGGATGACCATGATAGTTTTCTTTTTGAACTACTTTTTTTTCTTTTGTAACGCTATTTTAATGCATATCTGAATCGTTTTTAATCACTTCTTACTAGCTCTTTTATCCCTCGACGTATCTTCAATCCGTGCTCGTAAGGTCATGTCGGGGACGGGCTACCACCCCCTGTTCTTGAGAAAATCCAATTTCGTCGGGAGCCTTCATCTTCAGACCCACTATAAAAGATATGGGTCTGTAGTCACTCGGACGACCTTCTTGATCTTGTTTACTAGAAAACCATATTTTTCAAGGAAACTCACAATTCCGAATTTTCCTTACAAAAACGGACTAGAGGAGAGATCATGTGGGTGCAGTACCAAACGGTCTGCAGTGCCATCTGGCCTGCCGCGACAGCCGAATTCTCACAAAGGTAATGAATATCGGCCATGTCGTTTTCAGCTACACATAATAATAAGCAGTGGTGTGAGAAAATCTCCCCATATGTCCGACTGAGAATTTATTTGAAGTCACCTTGTAACGTGACATATTTTGAAATACGTTGGGGGTAAAACCATTTATAGTCTGGAGTTCGGGCAGTCACGTTAAAAGTTTCATCTATTCAGTGGACCTTGCAATTGAATTCAACGAAGATTCTTAATGTAGTCAAAAACATTACAGTATGTTTTCAATTCCGTTTCATAGTTTCCCCCCGAATAGAGACAAGGTCATTAAATCTAACTGTAGCAGTACCTTTTATCTGGTACTTATCTGATCATTAGCAAGTTGGGTTTTTTCTTTGTTAATTAAAGTGAAATTTTCATTTTAAAGGAAAACTCAAAATAGAGTCTGCTTCATTTCTAGTTACAATTCTGGGAAATGCCATTCCGGCTATCTTAGGAGTTAGATTTTTTAACAATTTTTCTGTACGCTCCGCGCCAACTGATGGTGGCGCTCCGCATAGATAGTGTTTTAGTCGAATAGATAACTGAACAGAACAATGCGTGTTTGTAAATTATTCTTCGTTTTGAGGCAGTACTATGAAGTGAAAATAATTTTATTGCGAAAGAAATCTGTAAGAAAAGACTTCTTTAATTCTACTTATGAGCCCAGAAAATGTCATTTTCTGCTGCCCGGGGGTTCTCAATTTTTCAAAAAATTCTGCGCGCTTGACTAAGATAATCTTTTGGGCAGGATTACATTTTTCCGGAAAAAAGACAATTCTTCCCCCTCCCAAACTTACACGCTCCCGTACACCTATGACAATAAATAAAATATAAAACTTCAAATATATGCGAAGCCAATTTTTTTCCTCGGGAGAATGCTCCAATATGGTCCGAGGGCCTAAATCTGGATGATGATATTCAGTAACCTCAACAAAACTACAGATCACCCCCTACTTGATTTTCCTTATGAGAACGTCAGATTCCTCCATAAAAACCCCAAACCGTTATAAAATTAAAATTTTTCTCCAATATTAGCTTTAGATTAGTAAAAGTGGCAAAATTTTCCAATTTCGATGGATACTCCGTACAATAAATAAGCAAAGCCAACTCTGTTATTCACCTGACATACTACCTAATTTTGCTCCTGAAAGGCATATCACTTAATAGAAGAAACCAAATTTTTCATTATAACCTTACCAAAAAACCAAATTAAAGTCCAAAATTTCTCCATTATAATAAGCTCTTAATTTTCAAAGATTCGTTCAAAAAAGGCGAAAACTTTCCGGGCAAACTCGAAGCCTCAGTTCGTCGGTCTTGTACGATTCAATTCGTAATCCCCAAAGAATTTCAGTTGTCGCCCATATAGCGTTTTTAATTTTTACCCTATGAAGTACAGATTTTTCTATTAACACCCAAAATTTTTTATAATACCAACAAAAGGCAAATTTCATGCAAAAGTTTTAATTTTTACTTCAAATAAACTCCAGATTTTTAAGTATTTGTTAAAAAGAAAGCCCAAAATTTTGTCCACTCACTTTCCACCGGGACATAATATTGCTTTTATCAGGGCCTTGATATTCTGGCCCCCCTGTCGGGGAGCTTGGCCACCCTGTCGGGCAAATCCTGGCGCCACCCCTGAGTCGCATGTGCATTACACAGGGAAAGTCGACAGTTTTATACCAGGGATGTGTTACCAATAAAACCTCCCTGGTCGAAGTATAAGGGCGGAGAAGAAAAGAGTGTTGGGACGCAATGAATTTTGGGAAATATAAGGGTGTTATATTTTATAGGGGTGTCGGAACATATACCGGTTACATGTAGGAACATAGGAGTATCGAAACATAGGGCTTCACCCAATATTAAAGACGACTGAAAGTTTTGAACATAACTTAGGTTAGTGTACTCTTTAGAATTGATTTGAATTTTAAATTAATTAAATGTTCATATGTTCATATTTAATCTTACCGTTCCAGAGCTTCCGGTTAAGTATCCGAGCGTCACTGTATGCAGAAGGGTACTAGAGAGGCGCCTGAGTTGGTTCTCTGTCGTAGTTGACAGGATACATAGCCGGCCACAGACCTTGAACGCTTGGCTTCAATCTTTGGTTTCATGAACTCGGAAACCTCAAGAAGCACGCACGGCAAGGAAAAGAGACAAGAACGCCCGGCCCCATCTTGACTTGAAAAAGCTCTAAAGACTTATTGTAAACTCATGGCGGTATTACTTCTGATTCCAAACAAATACCATCAAGATACTTTTCCATAGGCTTCCGTTTTATATGTGTCTAGTTTGGGCCCCAGCGATTTTTTCAAGTTTGTAGGTGGATTCAGCAAGTTTCACACATATTTTACGTGTTCATCAACTGAAAACAAACCTAATTGCAAAATAACAAAAAAATGTGGACCACATTTCGCAATTTGGACACCGTGTCATGAAAGACAGGTCACATATCCCTATTGATATGATGTGACCCTAACCAAACAATTTACCTTACGAATGAATTTTAAACAAATTAAAAAAAAAGAACATTCGATTCTTTCTTCTGAGGCTTTATATAAGAAAAAAATTACGCTTTCGACGGTGGAACTGGTGAATTACATATTTAAATTTTCAAAAAGTCGTGGACTATGTCAATATTCACTCGGTGAATCATCTCAGCACGGTATTAACCTTAATGGGTTCATGTGAAGGCATGGTATGATGCGGTAAAAGTAGGGTATGTGGATCAATAGTGAGGTAGGATGAGTGACATTAAGTAGGGATCAAGCAGGAATCCAACGAGTATTTTAGGTCGAAGGTGGAAAGTTTTTCGTTTTCATATCACTTGTTCTCATTTACTCAGGCTCGGTTGGTGTTATATATTTATTCCTGTTCCGTCTTAATTTTCTTTTCTTTTTGGAGGGGGCACCTTCCTCGAAAATTCCTCCTTTCTTTTTTAGAGTGCTTACTTTCACAATAGTTATGGTGTCTCCTTTTCTGCCTTCCTTGACTTCTATCAAATGTTGTAAAAACCCCAATAAATAAAATGAAATACAGCCATGGATTAGCTTAGTAGTCTGCAAGCTCGGATTTAATTCGAGTCGATAGTAGTTGTGAAAGTCTATGTCATGAGTCAAAACCTCTGCATATTTGAAACTGTTCTGTGCTATAAGACACGTGAGGCTATATTTACCATCTTGCGCTTTGGATAGAACTAAATTTGAGACCCAATCTAAAACTCCACTCGAGTTATGTTTTCGCAAAGTGCCAGAAATAGAGGACGAAGTTCAAAGGCGTGCGAGGCGGGGGTCATGGGGCAACAACCCTGTCTGAGCGCGGAAAATGATAATTTGAAGGCACTGAAACTTATAACTTTCAGGACAAGGGGGAAGGACAATGCGGCAATGCAGTGAACTCGACGGTGGAAAAGCGCTCGATGGCAAAATTTTCAGGGCAAACATGGAAACACCCCACACCCTTTCCGTACGCTTATGACGAAGTTTTTTGTCACTTTCACCCGTTCAATCCATTTATACACTATACAGATTTAAACGCGCTCATCCATGGAAAGCTTCAAGTTGAAGTTGCACTAGTATATTTTCCAAATTGTTTCCATGGTGCATATTCCTCTCAGATAAAGATCAGTTTATCATTCTGCAACCATTTTGAAGGACAAAGGCTCACTCATGATGTTTTACGTGTGATAGTATTTTAAAACTTGTAGATACGCCTAACTGTGCAATCATGATTGCACAGTTAGGCGTATCTACAAGTTTTAAAATACTATCATTTTGTGCTGTAAAGTAAGATACACTTCCAACAGTTGAGATCCATTCTTGTATCAAAAGCTGTGTTAATATATCGTATTGGTATGTCTGTTCTCCCATCAGGCTAAGAGTCGAGAAAACAGAAAGCTACTGATCACAGGAATAAGTGTTATAAATACTGACAATAAAAGCAATCCAAGCAGATAAATACAATAGATTCTGAAAGTCCATTATTGTACATGGTCAACTAACTTTTTGAAGCCAAGACACAGACTCAGTGATTAAATACTCAGAGGAGGGATTACTTCAATCCCGTTAGCGACTTAAATTCCTTGAACAAATTATTTATTTTGCCAATCAGCGCATTGCACTAAACTGGAAATAACCCCGCCTAATTGCATTCTTCATTACGGTCCATAAAATGAAAATAAATTATCCTAATTTCATGGTTTTCTAAATGAGAGACACCCACTACATCGCACGGGCTCCCTTGACAACACTATGCCGGGAACTCTGGAACGGTAAGAACTTAAATATGAACACCAGAATAAAACATTTAGTTTAAAATTCAAATCAGGTCTAAAGAGTACAATAACCTAAGTCTTGTTCAAAACTTTCGTCATCTTTACTCTTTGGCGGAGCCCTATGTTTCGATACTCCTGTGTTCCTAGATATAACCGGTAAATGTTCCGACATCCCTAATATGACACTTGTATTCCCAAAAATTCATTGCGTCGCAACACTATATTCTCCTACGCCTCTATACTTCGACAGACTTTTTTCGATGCCCGTACAGTGTATTCCGACAATTCGATCGCAGATGAACATAAGGGGTACAGGTGTAACAGAGCAGTATCGCCTCCTGAGTAGTCTCGCCGAGCGGCGAAATCACCCCGTAGTGAAACAACCGCCCGATTAGAGTACTACCGTAGTGAAACGACCGGTCGGCGAGGTCACCCCGGTAATTGATAGTCTACACGGCAGACATAAATTTCGAAGAAAGTGTGACATGCTATAGGAGAAAGGAGAAACCAATCCTCGCCACGACGAAAAGCGATAGAAGTAAAGTGAAGAAAATGAGTGTATCGGAGAGAGTGAGAATGGCGTCGCTATGACAATATGACACAGTCAAACTGTTGCAAAAATGTATGTATTACCGTCAAGGTCAGCACTATGTTTAGGATATAAGTACCAGATGTTTGGACAGCACTTGCATGGAACTATGTTAAGGGGAAGTTTAAGAAAAAGTTCAATTTTCATAATTAAAAGAGGAACCAAATGTAGACACTGTGATGAAATTTTCATTCCAAATTGGACATATTATTCCTCAAAATATATCCAAATGAATTTACTAGATTTGTGTCCCAAAGTGATCTTAACATGGCAGCAGAGATGAAGATAATAGGAACATGACCTCCCTGTGGGTAATCAAACTTTGTGAAATTCTCATGTCACTTACGAAATCACATTTTGAAAAGAAATGATTGTTGAGGAGAAAATATGTTTGTAAAGTTTAAAGAAAACAATGTTCAGAAGAAAGTATGGCTGTAAAGTTTAAATATAAACAAAATACAGGTAGAAGATGTGCTTGCTTCAAGTCACTCTTTGTTGATAATGTGATAAGTTTACTTGCTCATATCTTGAGAACCACACATCAGGTTTTAATGCAAATATCACTACCCTAGAATTTTTAGAAAAAATACATCTCCAACATATCTAAACTTTGTATGACCTTAAAGGCATGTTCTGGTGGCTTTTTGCCTTTATCTTGTAAGAAAAACAAAAATATTCCACACCATGTCCTTCAAACCCTATCACAATACCATTTTCCTAACTCAAGATATCTCACTTTAAAGATTGGTTATTTCTGTTAAAAAATACCTCTGCCCTTCAACAAAGCCACAGAAAGTTATGTAATGTGGGCACATTGCTTCAAATTCCTTTTGTTTTTCTTTATAATTGAACATCCTGTTTGTCCTTGAAATTTGATACTGTTAGAATGTTTGAATATCTTTTCCTGTAGATCTAGCATTACCCTTCAACATATGTAGAGCGCAACCAACAATGTTCCTTGATATTGTCTGCAGCGGCATCACAATTATAAATAAATTGAATACATCATCAAATTAATGAGCCACAATGACATCACAGATTTCCCATGATGCATCAAATCCCAAGAAAAATTTGCAATATTTTAAAAATTTGTATCTTCCAAATGCTATAAGCTATTGAAATGCAGTTTTCACCTGTTGAAAGAGAAAATTTTTCTGTTTATTTTGAAGTTAACGAATTTTTTTCTCCAGAACATGCCTTTAAACCCTTCCTTTGACGCAAATTTTGTAACGTTGGCTTTCTGATTGGCTCGCACGTTAGGTATGTTAAGTATGACTCGCTCCATGCATGAGGGTAGAACTTCAATTTAAATGTACAAGAATCACTGAGTAATTATAACACTGCATCATACATGTTTTCAAACTTGTGGGCTGGCGGTTGAAGGATATGCCCACGGTATTTCCCGCCTGTCGTAAGAGGCGACTAAAGGGAAACCAAAATTGAAGTTGAACCTATAGTACTCGGAAATAAATTTCAAATTTGAACTTTTATCCAAGTTTACTCCCTGGCACTATTAAACATATTCGTGTTTGTGTGTCGTAAAATGACCGATCTAACGAACTAACATACGTTTTTTATCAGCTAAAGTGAATGTAGGGCCTAATTAGTTCTTTATCGGTTGTTGGAAATGAAGAGAAGCATCACAGATTTGAACTCGAAAACGAAAGAAATGTGTTTTTCTTAGACTAGCTTTGTATTGGGGTACCACAGGGATAGTTTTTCCCAAAGTGACACGAACTTTTCCAACGACCCCTCCTTCTTGGCCCAGGGTGGCCGTTTGATGAGACAAATATAGAATAAACTTCCAAATTAGTGTAACGGTGTGGGGTCGGGACAACCCACGTTTCAACTTCCGGGTCCTTATTGTAACTGTTGAAAGAGGGAGTGAGGGAGTCCAATTCCAGGGGTCACGGTATCCGCGAATGTCTCATCTTTTAGAATAAATACTACCTAGAAAGTTATTTTGTAGCATTTCCGTAACATTCGATTTTCGCCTGGGAGGGGGGGGGGGTCCGCCGTGTTCCCACACATTTATATTATGCAACTGAAAATCATGCGTCCACGGGTTTCGGGCCACTGATTCGAAAAAAGTGTAATCTCCGACTAACTGGAGAGTTACCCCTACCAGTGATGGAAGGTAATGGGATTAAAAGGGGTGAAAACGGTTTCCGAATATGCAATATGATGCTTCACATTGTGTTTTGAGGCACGATGAGTCCATTAATGACACGCGGATTTGATACGATATACGTTCGTCACAAAACACTGTGGGTTTTTTTTTTTTTTCGTGGGGGCATGGGGATACTTTTGTGGGAGGCTTGAGTTTACTACCAAAGCGTAGCGCCACAAACGGTTGCTGCGGAGCGTACAAAGAAAATTTTTGATTTCAACACCTCCCAGATGCCTGGAAATGGCATTTACTAGGTTTAATTGTCTCATGTGGTGCGAAATATTTGTAATTTTCCTCAGATTCAAACACATTTTTAAAATACTGATTACCTCAGTTCATTCCACTGGACTATGGATCCTAGGATTGCAGATCCGAAATCATGCTGTATGTTGCAAGTAGCTGTTTCAACGCAAGCCTGGGTAAGTTATTTCCGTAGGCGTATGGGAACATTTCGTTTTGGGGGCAGAAGATATGTTTGCCCGAAAAATGTAATTCTGTCTGAAAAACAATCTAAGCAGAGCGCACCATTGGTATGCTCGGAGCGTCCAGAAAATTTGAAAACTCGCACACCTTAGGCAGTCAAAAATTTCATTTCCTACGATTATTGGTGATCTAATCAGTCGCCGTTTTGAGGACCCTTTAGATAGAAATATTCACTTCAAACTTAAATTTTGCCAGGAGAGAAATTTTGAAAAATCGGGACCCCTCAGACAGTGGAAAATGACATTGCCCAGGCTTATAAGGGGATGTGAGCAGTCGCTATTCGATCGGAAAATTACCAGATGAAATGTATTACTACCAATGGATGAAATGGTCTTGCATATTTCTGTGGAAAAACTATTACACGGAATTGAAAACATGCTAATAAATTTTACGCGAATGAGACTCTTGAGTAAGTCAAATAAATATTGATGAAATTGTGTACCTGCCAGAACTTCCGACTATATATATGATTTTACTTTTGAAAAAAAAACATCACATTACAAAATATGTTTGAATGGATTTTCCAGCAGACTCATGGAAAGACATTCTCACTCAGCATCATTAAAGCATCTAAAAAGAAATCACCCGACTTTCACAACCTTTGCTCGCATTTGACCCTATGGCAGCATAGATGGCAAACCATTGGGCAGTGCACATGAAGACCCTTCTGGCTGTCCGTTGAATTAAATTGTAAATTGAAAACATCCCATTATTTATTAAACCTTCGCTCCAATATTTTAACAATTCTTTTCCAAAATGAAAGGGCTGTCGTAATATTCTCCAAATTCTTGTCCGAATTTTCCCCAAATTCCTGCCAGAATTTAGATTTTGCAGAAATTTGGGGCCAATCTGCCCCTGCACCCGTCTCGTACTCCACTGGGTATGTCCACTTCACCCAAGGGGAATGTGAGGTCATGTGAGCTAATAGTGGTAACGTTGTTACTGTTGGGACTGCATTGAACCCATGTGGGGTTGGATGTTGCACAATGGCTGGCAGCACAAGCCGCGAAAGTGCAAATTTCTTCAAACCTCTCTGACTCAAATATTTTACCAATCACACCAAGTTTGATTTCGGAACAAATTTATGCATTCCCAGGAACTGAAAAATTCCTACAGGAGATAGAAACAAGCCAGATAGTATATGAACTGGGAAGGAGCACGATTTTGCACGACTTAAATCCAAACCAAGGAAGCCAATTTCAGCCACTCCAAATCTACTAACATAGGCGGCGGAAGATGGGGGGGGGGGGCACAAGTTTTCGGAGGCCGACATAATGGTGACTCCATCGACGTGGGGTCCAGGGGCCGCTTAAGTGCCCCTGATGGGGTCCAGGGGCAAAGCCCTGGTAGGATTCCAGGGCAGTAGCATAGCTAGGTTTTTTGTGGGGCTTATGGGGGGCTGGATACTTTTGTAGGGGGTGGCTGGAGTTTACTATCTAAGCGTAGCGCCACCATCAGTTGGCGAGGAGCGTACAAAGAAAATTTTGGATTTTAAAACCTCCCAGATGGCTGAAAATGGAATTGCCAAGTTTAATTGTCTTTAACTTTCTGTGAGAAAAAATGTGTGATTTTCTAAGATTAAAACACACTTTTGAGATACTGATTAGCTCAGTTCTTTACTCCACTGGACCATATATCCTAGCATTGCAAATCCGGAATTCTGCTAAATGTGGCAAGCACTGGACATTGCACGCCTGAGTAAGGTATTTCCATAGGCGTAGGGGAGCATTTCAGTTTGGGGGCAGGAGATTTTTGCCCGAAAAAAGTAATTCTTCCCGTAAGACAGTCAAAGCGGAGCGCCACCACTGGTTGGCGCGGAACGTCCAGAAAATTTGAAAATTCGTACCTCTCAGACAGTCGAAAATGACATTCCACACGATTGTGAAGGGGATCCAAGCAGTCGACTTGTTTGAGTTTCAGTTGCAGATAAACGTATGTTCGTTCCAAACTAAAATTCAGCCAGAAAGACTTAGCCGAGCGCCACCATTAGTTGGCGCGAAGTGTACAAAACATTTTTAAATATCCGACCCCTCAGACAGTTGAAAATGGCATTTCCCAGACTTATGTGCACTCTTAAAACACTGGGCAATATTTTCGTTGGGTAAAACGCTTTGGTTAAATGTTGGTCAAACTTTGCTCATATAATGGTAAAAACGTTTCTTCGATTCACGTTTATTCCACTATCCAATCATTGGGTAAACTGTTAACAAGCTTACACTCAACGGTTGGGCATATATTTGGTCTATCTACTTGTTGGGTAATTAATTGCTAATTAGCATAATGTTTGCTCATTAGTTGGGCAATAAACTTTGCGCGTTCCGCATACGTAAATGTGATAAAAGCATTGGACACAATGAACATGTGAAAGTTAAGAACACGCGTACGTACGTACGTATTTCTCAGCTCAGTGGTTCAAAGTCATTAGCAGCTCATCGAACGACAACTATCTCGCTGATTAATGTCTCAGATTACCTTGAGGAATGGAGCTTGGGGGGTTCTTGAGTGTGTTTGAGGCTAAATACGAGTACAAGGAGTTGTGTGGAGTATTTAATGTTTATATCGAAGATATAATCAACACGATTTAGGAAGAAACTGGTGCTGCTACTGAGCCATGGCCGAAACGTTCGCCTGCTCATCCAGGCTAGGCTAACATAGCCTAACACTATGTTTGGGTTCTGTAATGTGTCAATGTGAGTTTGATTAGCCTACAGACTAGGCTAGCCTACATCCTTTGGCTTACTATGGCAGCAGCACGGTTTCCTAATCGTTTGATTCTATCATTGGATACTTCTCTCCTTGCCATGTGCTCATATTTATTTAAACACAATCTTCAAGTCTTCATGATGCCTTATTGTCGGATAATCTGAGCCTGATTTATAAATGGCCACATTTACTAGGGCAATGCACTAGGGATTAGCCCAACAGTTGGTTAAAGAATATGCCCAACTGATGTTGAAAAAGCACCCACGGTTATGGAAAAGATGATTAACGTTTAACCAACGGTTGGTGAATGCATTTGCCCAACATCTTAATAAAAGACGTGCCCAACAAGTGGGTATGTTTTAAATGCTCATTTACCAAACAGTTGGGTAGTTTCCTGCCCAACAGTTAGGTTCAAACTTTACCAAATTTGGTTGGTTAAAGTTTTGCCCAACTGTTTAGGTTGTTGAATAGATGCCCAGTGTTGGTCAAAAAGTTGGGCAAATTTTGCCCATTTTTTTTAAGAGTGTGGGGATCTAAGCAGTCGCTATTTTGAGTTTCCTTTTGTAAATAATGTCACTTAAAACTTAAATTCTGCTATGAACCTTTCTAAGTGGGACACCACAATAAGTTGGGGCGAAACGTACAGGAAATTTTGAAAAATCTGACCCTTCAAAAAGTCAAAAATTTTATTTCCTGTGCTCATAGGGGGTCTTAGAAGTCGCTAATTCGAGGTTCTGTTTTCACGAAAAATGTTCACTTGAAACTAAAATGCTGCTAGGAAGACTATCTGCACGGAGCGTCACCACTGGCTGGCGCGAAGCGAACAGAAAGTTTTGAAAAATCGGACCCCTGAGACAGTCGAAAATGACATTTCCCAAGCTTATAGGGGGATCTAAGCAGTCGGTATTTCATCAGAAAATTACCATATAAAACGTATCACTACCAATCGATGAAATGGTCCCGCATTTTTTCAGGGGAACTACAAAACGGATTTGAAAACATTCTAGTGAATTTAACTCTATTGCGACTCTTTGCTAAATTCAATGTATATAAAATTCAATGTATATACTTACGACTATATATGATTTTACTTTTGAAAGAAGAAGGACTATGCCGTCGCTACTTTGAACAGAAGAATCAGATAAAATGTACCACTTCCATTGAATGAAATGAAGTAGATGATTTTTCTTCTATTAGTAACACTTATTGACAGATTTGTCACGTTACAAGGTGTGTTGAAATGAATTTTCAAGCAGACTTACGGGAAGACATTCTCACCCTGTATCATTAAAGTATCGAAAAACAAATTACTGTACCCGATTTTCATACCCATTGCCCGTGTTTGGCTCTAGAGCAGGATAGATGGCAAACTTTTGGGCACCTGAACACCCTCCTGTCTTTCCGTTGAATTAAGTTGGTAATTGAAAACGTCACAGCATTTTTTTAACCTTTGTCTGAATATTTGACCATTTCGGGCAAATTTTTTGCAAGACTGCAGTGTGAAGTTGAGATGATGAAAGCCCTTTTTTCACATTCTACCCAAATGTGTCTCAGATCTTTTTTATTTTACATGAAAATTGTACTTATAATATAGCGTCTTCTGTTTTTCGGCAAAGATTTGAAACTATTAAAATAATTGGCCTTTTCGGGTATTGTGTTACACAAGATTTAAAAAGTCTCAAGAATAATTGTTTCTTTTAAGCCACGGGCTTCCCAAAAGTGACGCGATTTTTTTTATCTCTTTAAAGTTTTCGTAACTATGTTACCCTTACTATGACACGTTTCCATTTTCGGGCAAATTCTTGCAAGAATTTGGATATTCAACCATTTCGGGAATTGTGTTGTGATTATCTGTGAAGTAACGGTCATGATAATAGCTTTTTGAGCTAATAGACCCAAATATTCTACCCACCACACCAAGTATGATTTTGGAACGATTCTGTGCATCCCCAGGAATTGAAAAAAATCCCTACAGGAGGTAGAAACATGTCAGAAGCTAGTATAGCACCCTTAAATCTACACCATGATAGCCAGTTTCAGCCACTTTAAATCTGTTAGAAAATTATCCATCCAGAAACCCGACGAGTAAAAATTCAAGAAATTCCGACGATATGAAGCTTGTCACAGTCTTCCTGAATTTATTCCGAAATTCAGAATGGGACACATTTGCTGAATACACTGCAACTTTTTGAAGGGCGAAAATAAATCCTTACAGATTATCGTTAATGTGGGGGTCCAGGGGGAGAAGCCCCCAGGAAGCTTTGCAACTTTTGCACTCCGAAAAGTTAAGATTTGAGCCAAAGAATAGCTGAAATGTAAAAAAAGCAACTTTAATTTAATTACTTTTGAAAAATTTATTTTGCGACATTCGATTATTGAAGGGGGCATGCCCCCCAAAAATCTCATAAAAAAATTATTGGGAGGGGAGCTAGCCCCCCCCCCCGGCCCCGCTTCCGCCACCTATGGCTAAAAAATTATCCATCCAGAAACCAGACTAATAAGAAGTCATGAGATTCCTGATCATAGGAGGCGTGACACAGCATACCTAAATTTATTCCGTCATTCAGAGTTGATCTAACGCAAGCATATCTTCGTCATGGTATGTCGGGTAGCCCGGATTGAATATTATCACCGGCCGGCATGAATATATTTTTTTGACCAAATCTCCAGATGATGGGGGTGGGGACTGCAAGGGGAAAGGCGAGTAAGGGGCTGGAGCCCCTAAGTCCCCCCTGGCTACGCCACTGGTAACAGTTTCTTTACACCCATTACCCCCATGTAAAACCTTCGCAATGATCTGACAAAGTCTCTAGTACAACTTTTGGATTCGGTTCTTGGAATTAGCTCATAACCACAATAATGGGGTCACGAAGTGTTCATAGAGGATGTGATCATTCTCATCCTCAGCAGTGGGATGGGTCTGTCGTATGACGTAGCTTAGAATTAGACGAAAAAGGTATTTTCCCGAGGATTTTCAGCCACTCTGGGTTCAATCATGATCATTCCGGGTAGGTGCATTACACATGCGCCACAAACGTGATAGTCTTCCTCCCCTCAGCCTTAGCTTGAACTCCAGGCAATGGTCTGAAGAGGATGGCAGCGCCATTTTTTTAAATTCGAAGTGGGCTGTAACAGAAACTTAACACAGGTCCATAAAAAGTTTAATCCGGGGATGATAAATCTAATTCCCCCGTCTTTTGTAAGTTGCTAGAAGGGGCCCGATCTTCGACACATACGTGGGTCTCCGCCCATGTGTTGTCTACTAAAAAAAGAAGAATCGTTTGATATTTCGTCTTCCTCTAGGCCACGGTGGAAGGCAGCGGACCTCAAAGTTAGTGGTACGGAATATGGGAAAAACCAGCCTTTCAACATTTTGGCCCTTACTGTAACTCGTGGCAGGGGAACAATTCCCCGCCTCCTACTTGGTTGAAATGGTGTTACTTAAAGGATAAAACGTTGCTCTATTATAGGAAAAGTACCGAAGATGGCGCAGCTGTTATCTGTTTTTATAAAACTGGGCCAAAATGGCGGGTGTTTTATTCCAGAAATGAAATTGAAATGGGCCAATGTTTGATTGAGAAAGCCAAATGAAGACTAAGCTGTACGAATAAGGGCGCTTAAAACATTATATTTAGAAACAGCGTGCTCGAATATCACAATTCGCTTACTTTTGGTCAAATCTGAGGGGGTTGCCATTTTACACCAACGCCGTGGGGTTGAATTTGGATGTGAAATCGAAGTTCCCCAAATTTGACCAGAATGATCCTATATACGCATTCCACGGTGCGGTTTCTAAATATGAAGTCTGATTTTGTATAATCTGTTGTTAAGGAGTTATGCCGCCAAAACATCAGCTTTGGACCCCTGTTGGCCTTTTTGAAGGGCTACATCTTCTAATAGGGACTTACACGGGGTAACGGACTTCAAATTTGGAATCATATGGCTGAATACATCTTCTTGGTAATTTCGGTCGAATTTGGAGACAGTTGGTACCGCACCCGCCTTATCCTCCCTGCTACCGGGGGCTTGAGAGTGTGCTTTGGTCTCTCCATATGTGAAACGTTACAAAACGATTTATATGCTGAGTTATGGATACGCCCAGTTCAAATTTGAGCACACCGAGCTCATCCGAAGCACGTAAACCACGCAAGAGACCCCTCCCTCAGTTGAAATACAGGATGATGGTCTCTTACGACGGGCGAGAATTGACTTTTTCGATTCGGCGTATTATATTGACCTGGAATCCGGGTAAAAGGGTCAATGAAGTTTAATGGCGGAAGCGACGATTGCAATCATCCCCCTATCCCTCATGGTAAGTGTCCTTTTGATTTTCGAGCTTTTCGAAAATGATCCGTCACCCGCTTCGTTGATACAATGTACGTTACCGATTTCCTCAATTTGTTCTCCAGGACCAGGAAGACGGCAGTGCAGTTTTTGAATTTGGCGTGTGCTATTACCCTTAAAACGAATAATTAATCTCGTTCTGTTTTCACGATATTTATTTTGCAATAAAGAACACCAACAGTCCAGTTAAGAAAAGGAAAAGGAAAAAGAAGAGAAAATCTCGCCATGTATATATCACTCTAAAAAACTATGGTCAATTTGATCATTGGTTTGGTCAACTATGAACCAACTTAAATATGGTCAAATTGTTGACAAAAACTATGGTAGGAAGTTACCAATATATGGTCAAATTTGACCATGAAAGTGGTAACTTTTGACCATATTTTAGGTCAACAATTTGACCATATTTAAGCTGATGCATAGTTGACCAAACCAATAGTCAAATTGACCATGGTGAATTTAGAGTGTAGGATGGAATAAAATCATTTTTATAACTCTGGCTGTGTGGGGGTTATAGTCTTCCGATGCTAAAACATTGCTGCACTGATTTACCAAAATACTAAGAACTATGCCACGGCTATCTATTTGTAAAGATTGAGCAAAGACGGGGAAGTGTTTTTGCAGAAAAAAAGAAACTACAAAATAAGTATTTCGCCGTATATTCAAATGTTGAGCCCTTACCGAAACTTGTTTGAGTGTGCCATACCAGCAAAATCTATGGTGTGTACTCTCGCACGTGTCCACTATTATTTATTAATCAACTTTCCGCATGGAGGCCCCACATGGAGGGGAGTTGAAATGGACCACAAAATTATTGTTACTTTATGTGGTGTAAGCCGCTAGTCAACGTTTGGGTCATTACCGCAAATCGTGAGTGGAGACCGTAAACCCCGAGAGTACCCGTCCATGTGTCCTATATATAACATATCTATCAACGTTGGCCATGGTCTCTTCCCCTTGGCCATGGTGACACTTCTACATTGTTAAAATGTCACAGACATGTTAAAGATTTAGTGTAAAGATCAATGCACTATGTCGACCCCGCCTAAAGGCCAAAAACTTTAAGATTATGTTTCGTACGAAGTAGTAGTAATGTGTGTTTAAAGAGTGCTCAAATTATTAATACACATTTAAACAGCTTTATATCGAAATGTTCGAAGTATATTGTTTATATCGAAAAACTGAGTGATGATTTTTTTTTTTTTTAATTTTAAGTGAAGTTGTTATCAAGAAAAAGTCAATAGAAATGAGATTTCAACTTGAGGGATAGTTTCTTACTTGATTGGTTTCGTCAGCAAATGGATCCAGTAAGATACGAGATTTTGTCTGTCCTGACTTAAGGTAGCGGGCCACTAGTTGTAAGTCCCATTACTTTACACACTAAATTTGACTACTTTTGTGCCCCCTAGCTCCCATTAGAAGTTTTCAACCAGGACATGCCACCCCTCTGATCGAAGCTCACAATCTCGGCTTTCATGGAACTTTCAAATTTCCATACCATGACTATTAAAATTTTGAACTAGAGAGACTTGAATGATAGGGGCGTGTTTCCCGCCATAAAAGCTACTCAGAAACGGCATTTCACAGAGCGTATTAATTAATACCATAAAAATAGCACTGAAATTGGTCACATTGCCTTCAATACTGCACAGTTTGTATTTCAACTCATTTTCTACAAAATCCAAATGCAAAAATGATCATATTTTGTAAATAGCACAGTGAGAAACAACATCCCATAAAATTTTTATGGCGCTTTGTCTGTTAGTAAACATTTTCCCAGGCAAAAGCATTGAAGTTCGTGGTCCGCTACCTAAAGTACGTAACCTCGACACCGGGAAAATGCGAAGATTTGCTCGACAAGGTGTCAAGCTCCTCAAAGTACGAATGCAACATACAACCGAGCAACAAGAGCGTTTATATTTGTATTGTGTCCGTATTTGACTATTTGTTCTCTAGTTTGAAACCAATTAAAAGGCAAAACGTGGAGAAAACCTGGCAATCGTGACACGTAGCAGAGATGACGACCGTTTGTGGATTCCTCATGGTCTGCTTAATTTGCCATATTTCGACTAAATATGAAGTTTCCCCCTTATAAAATGTCGCTTTGGATAAAATTTCGACAACCCAGCGAGTAATTAAAACATTGTTACACTGAAATATATTGGGTGAAAAAGAAGTGCTTCAAAATAATTTTGGGAGTTGTTCCTAACTGTGTAACTCCTGAAACAGGGTCATTTTTTAAGAACATCGTAGATAATGAGCTGAAGTGCAGCAAAATTCAGGAAAAAATTGACGAAATTCAGTGCCATTTATCGATTGTATAACTGCGCTGTGTAATGATGTACCTTTGAGCATCGACAAGGATGGTAAAACACGTAGCTTACCGATCATTCCAGGTTCTCTACTGAGCTTAAAATTTCAATGGTCATGAAATAAAAAGAGGAGCCCACAGTTTGAGTTTTAACCAGAGGGTTGGTATTTCCAGGTGTGAAAACTTCTACAAGAAACTATAGACCGGGGAAGGGCCTGATTTAGTGGGTAAGTCCAAGAGAAACATAATAAGTGTTGCGATAACTCTTGATTTATAAATACTTAATTTCTGATTTAATCAATGCCACAAATTTCAAAAATCTTTTAGAAGGACCAAATCCAAGAACGTCAATTAATGAGGTGCTGGTCGCTACTTAATCTGTTAATCGTCTACCTTAAATTTAAAATTGCTATACGGCTTCTTTCGAAAGATTTTTCCGCGTATTTAAGGTAGCGAACTTGCAATAAAATCTTCAATGACTTACACTCTAATTTGAACGAGTAAAAAAACCTCTCAAACACTCGTCGAAGTTTGACCAGGTCTACGTCACCATTGCGCCAAAAGCTGACAGGTTATCCTTCGATACCAATTCGATTTATTACAACCATGTCCCAAAGAAGTTTTGCTAGTAGACCTCAACTGTGCTTCCGTACCCTTATCCAGGCTTATTTTACTCACTTATCAAACACTAGGCTGATATATGCTCGCCAGTTTTCAAATTGCTCCAAATGGCCTACATTTTAGCATAAAATGCACTTCATTTAGTCAACTTTGATATTAAATTGACGATAGCCCCCATCATTTTAAGTAATATATTGCAAGATTTTGTCCTAATGTTTCCTATTGATAATATTTTGGTGGGATGATGGCGTATATTACAATGAGACGGCAATAAGTAGAAAAAACGAAGACTTGGTCAAGTGTAAAAGGACCAGTGTCTTTGTTACAAATCAGCAATCCATGCCAGGAGACCAATAGGCACTTAGGTGCTTAAGCCTACCCCCACACAGTCTTAATGAATTGTTACCATAGCAAAAAGCTTTTTCGCATCGACGAGTTATGAATATTCATTCCAGAGCGCGTTTTACAAAAAGCAATAGTCGCTCTCGAGAGACATACAAATTTGGTCTCAATATGATGAGAAGCCCGGCAACCCTCGTAGGCGGGGCTTCTGATCATATTGAGGCCTATTGAATGAAATACTAGTTATACAGTAAAAATGGAATAGTATGTATCTTAAAATGGAAAGTTTTTAGAAATCATTTATAGCAGTCAGCAAAAAACACTTTGTTGGGATGGGTGGGGGTGGGGGGGGGGGGGGGCGAGGGGTAACGTTGACCGAACTTATCATGTTAGTTATACATGATAACTTCCATATTGACATGTTTTAAAAGTTTACAGCAGGTCATAATTAAGGAAAGAAAGCCTCGTGAAGGGAAAAAGAAGCAAAAAGACCGACACTATAGAGAAAACTGTTTATTTCATTTACTCGTTCGTTCATAATAATGTCATATATTTAAATATATAAATATATATATTGTCTCGTTTCAACTCTTTGAAAGACGATAGAAGCAAATAAAGACGCACGACGAACGGTTTAAAGTTATAAGTTTATTTACAAGTAACTACGGACTCAAACGGGTTGAATAGAATCATGAAGAGGTGATAAAGTGATGCAGTATACTATTTCTGAAAGGGTTACGAAAGTTTGGCTAACTAACTACATGCTTAAGGATACTTCTGGACTCCTCCAATCCTCTGGCTGAGGTCATGCCAGTACACAAAAATTTCTTCCTTTTATAGAATTTTGGGTCCTGCTAATTTGCTAAGAAAAACATTAGAATTCTTTAATATTTCTTATATTACTTAACACGTAGTCAAATCTAGTACAGTTTGTGACCTGTCAGGCCTTAGAAGTATTCCTATACCAACTCTAGGAATGTGGTTACATATTCTCTTATGTTTCGATTGCATCCTGTGCTTTGTCCAGATTTATGGGTTCTATTTCTAAGGTTGACAAGTAATGCAAACAGTTGAAACTTCTGCAGCCGAAATGGTAAAAGATCGCTGGTTGGTCAAAAAGGACAGGTAAATGGTAAAGCTTTATCTGATTGGTTATTAAGGATATCGCACACCCAGCTACCCGTAGTCTCGCTAAGTGGGCTATTAATCTTCTACCTGTCGCACCTAAATTGAGGATAGCATGGTATAACACAGTAAAATAGTACCAGAAAGCCAAAAGGCTTAGTGATTCCTAGGCATGACGTTAAACTGCATCCAGGGTGTGGCTTCTGTTCTATTCAGCCAGTCTAGAGAAGGACCACACATGTTTGCCCTTTAGGGGGGTTCTTGTCCATTTGGGGCGTTCAGATCCTTAAGGGAGCAGAACTCCTCCGGGAGTAAATGTTTGGTTTTCGGCCCTTGGCTCTTTGCCAGAGAGTCAAGGGGACTTTTAGAAACCAGAAA
Source organism: Holothuria scabra (assembly GCA_037179385.1). Lineage (NCBI taxonomy): Eukaryota > Metazoa > Echinodermata > Holothuroidea > Aspidochirotida > Holothuriidae > Holothuria > Holothuria scabra. The sequence goes on along the minus strand of CM074195.1, from coordinate 22,697,607 downwards.
GCCAAAAGGCTTAGTGATTCCTTGCCATCAAATACCTTACCTGCTTTCAAATTGACAGTGCTTGATAAATTTTTCTTTACATTTTAGGCACAGAATTTTCGCAATTTTACCGCTGGTGACCTCAAATGACCTTTGACCTCTACTAAAAACAATAGGGTTCTTCCTCTGAACATGACAAATCTATATACCAAATATGAAAATTGTCCGGCAATCCTATCTGAAGATATCGTGTTTACAAGCCATTTTCGGCGTTTTCGCAATTTTACCGCTGTTGACCTCAAATGACCTTTGACCTCTACCAAAAACAATAGGGTTCTTCTTCTCAACATGACAAATCTATATACCAAGTATGAAAAGTGTCCTTCACTCTTATCTGAAGATATCGTGTTTACAAGCTATTTTCGAAGTTGTCTCAATTTTACAGCTGGTGACCTCAAATGACCTTTGACCTCTACTAAAAACAATAGGGTTCTTCCTCTGAACATGACAAATCTATATACCAAATATGAAAAGGGTCGGACATTCCTATCTTAAGATATCGTGTTTACAAGCAAGTGTCACAAACACACACACACATACACACACACATGCGCACACACACACACACACACACACACACACGACATCACCATCGCATAGATTCCTTGCCTGCCTTCGGCAAGGAATCAAAAACAAAAGGAGTTTGGTGAAGGAATGGTAAGATCTGATCACTTTATCTAGAAATTCTGAACTTGCTGACAAGTAACTCAAAAGCCATTGAAAAGTAATAGAATATTGCTGGCCAACACTCAGTTTGTACTCATAACAAAATGCACACAAGGCTAAAGCTAAAGGAAATAAATTAAATTAAAAAACGCTAGCAATACACGCAAGAGGTGACACTAGGATAAGCTGTTGTTGTTGGTCCAATGAGGATATTTAAAGGTAAAGAGCAAACCCCCACCCCCAAAGTTATTTTGAAGAAAAAGATAAATAACTCAATTTTCATCTTATTTCTCTTCAAAGTATCTTCAAAGTAGGTAAACCAAGCAGTTATTTCTGGTATATTTCACACCTGAAGAGAAAAAACATTGCAACATGACTCCCAACAGACAATCATGAAACTGGACAGTCTACTACACTTCTTCAATTTGGGATGACTGCTCCCGCCTTTTAAAGTTTCTGATGCACACTCGATCATAGCTGAATTCAGATGTTTCAGTTTCACTGCTGTTGTCTTGTCGAAGAACCAACAAATACATGTATGCAGACTCCTAGCTTCAGTGAAAGAGGGGCAGCCTGGGGAATTATAGCTGTATGAAACACTGTACGTGCAAAGGGCTGTGCACCATCAGCCAACTCCCTAAGGCCACATATAGGTTTTAAATGTATGCTTTCTTTTCTTATACTGAGATGTTAGCTTGTCACTTCACACCTAAATGGCTGCATTAGAGTCCATACAAGTGTTAGCAGTGCACTCAATGGTAGGGTCTGTCCCCTTTTTGGTGAATTTTGGCTACACCCAGCAGGAGAAGGTGAAAAGGGACAGGGTAGAAGAGAACTTGAAGGGGCAGGGTACAGAAATACCCTCACATGACGGTATTGTGGGACTGAAGAGGGGGAGGGTTCGCTTCCCTTGTGAAACAATGAAGTTAGTGGTCTGATATTTGCATCCTCACTTATTGCACAATCTCAGGCAAAAGCATTTAAGCAGATGTCAGCTGGTAGTACACAGAAATCTATTCTTCCACTGCACTTGACAGACTGGTAATATGTCAGATTAAGTTGTTCAATCTGCATTCATACTGTAGCTGAACTTAGATGTTCACTGCTGTTGTTTAGTCCATGAACCAACAAATATGCATCCTTATGCCTGCCAAGAATGATTTCTTATTGCACATTCTTAAGCAAAAGCATAAGCAAGTGCCATCTGGTGGTCCATGGAAATCTCTTGTAGCAAGGCTGGACTGGACAGATTGATGATGACAATCTATGAGAGAAAAAAGTATTATGTGATATACTCTTATTTGGTGAAAGACACACAGACCAAAATTCCCCAAATATTTAACTACAGTACAGTTTGTTCTTGACAATGACCAATGACATGATTAACTTTTCTTGAATCTTTCTTAGAATAGTGTTTAGGACTCGTTATTCTGATCAATAAGAGAAATCAATGGTTTAAAAGCAGCTTTTATACACACTGCAACATTTACACACTGAGCAAATCTGACGGCCCATGGTGGAAGTAAAACTATGTGTAGTACTTACCCTTTTGCTGCTCTTTGTTGTGTCATTTTGCATTCATTGAGAGTTTGACAGTATACTACACTACTAGTTCAAGTTGTGTTGGCTACACTTGCCCTTTGTATAGCCACGGACTTACATACATGGACAGAGCATGTAACAAGTACCTCCTATCCGTAAATGGTCGCCACCGGCTGGGGCAAAAAAGGCGCACCAAGATGGCGGCTGTGAACTTATACCTGTAAATCGTCTCATTTGACAACGACTCTGTAATATTTTAGGCAAAGGTTATACTTGAATGGGAAACAATATCATATTCCTGAAATATGTGAGGTGATTTTTGACCAAAAAATATTTCAACTCTCTTGCAAAATATGGTGAAATACTTGAGCAAGTCCAAGTTTTCACACAAAACCATAGCAGACGGCCACCTTGGTGCACTTTTTTTCTCACTCTACGGTAGGGACAATGTACCGCAAAGTATGCGATATGAGCAAGCATTTTCAAAGGTATTTAAAACTCTTTGACATCTGACCACTTCAAATGACCTTTGCACCTGCAAACAATAATTACAATCATCAATTGAATATGGGCCCTTGTACATGTACAGCATGTTTCTTTCCAAAAGAAACCCACATTTGCCTTGAAGTCATTTAATGGTTAAAAGTAAATCTCGTGTTTGACAGCATTGTAAAAAGCTCGAAAAGCCGTTTGCAAGGCTTGAAATTATGAAGTTTATTTTCTCCCGTAGAGTTGTCAACGACTAGTGGAATTGTCTGCCAGACTGGGTAGTTAACTCCCCATCAGTACACTGCTTTAAGGTAACATTGACAAGTTCTTCCATGACTGTGGTATATAATCTGATTTTTTGGGGCTGTTTGTTTAGGTTTGATGGTTTGAGTTTTGGATATGGTTTGGACTTGAGGGCATCTTATGAGGCACTGGCCCTCCTTTGCCCTTCAACCTGTTATGTTATGTTTGTTAGTGTGACATGCCTTACGTTAGAGGCTACATAGCCTAGGCCTAAAAATCTCTAGGCCTATTCCTTGAACAGGACTATCCCTGCAAGCAAAATTTGGCGGTCTGGTGGCCATCATGGCCGACGGTCAGTCGTCAAAGACCCGCTGGATTGACACATAAGTGCATGATGGGGAGGCGGTTTTGAACCAATCAGCATCATGCCCATTACAGGACCGTCAGCGAGCCACCGGACATTTCTCCGAAGGACCGCCAAAGTGGCTGACAGTGGGCCGTCAGAGGACCCACCAAATTTTGCTATCAGAGATGCTAGGCCTAGGTCCTGTCGTTAAGCGTAGCACACAGTTCTGTTCAAGGACTAGGCCTAGCCTAGGCCCCTATAGGCCAACTAGGCCTAACTGTTAGGCCTAGGCCTACCCTATATTTTCATTCAGAATTTCTTACGTGCGCACCAAAAGTAATAAATGTCTGCAAAGTTTCTCAATAGTACATTACCAAATACTAGGCTAGGGGCCTAGGCCTAACTTATGGTAATAATTGCACAGGTGCATAGGCCTAACTTAACAGTTAGCCTAGGCTATCTCGGAACAATTTCGGCAACTTCCATTCAGTAATTTCAGTTGTATACAGAATGACATTAATTATTTTCCTTCCCTCAAAAACCGGAGGCGTCTCTTACGGCTGTCACTTTGAAATGTTTGCGGGTAGTTCCCCGCCAGCTCTTCTGCAAACTTCACCCTCTCCTGTCTTTTCGGCTGCCATTGCCTTTCAATGTTGGAGCGAGGACGAGTGACACATACAGCATAGTATACAGCAGCTACCTAGCTAGCTAGCCAGTCATACGGGTACGGACAGGCGCGCGATCGCATAATTTTGTAAAACTACCATAGAGGTATAATGTCATGGAATGCATTTGCCCGGCTAACTCACTGGGGCAAGGGTCGCAGAGTGAAACCGCCGACCTGTTTAACTCAACCGGCGAGACTACTCTGTTACACCGGAATGAATAGGGCAATCAACTTATTCTTTTATAACAAGGCTTACTCTGATAACAAAACGATAGATTTGAAGAAAACAGGCCACTTTTACAGTGGAGGAATGCTAATAGTCATGTGTTAGACCAATAGCCAAAGGAGGGGAAAGCATTTTTTTGCCTCTTGATTTTATTTTGCAAAGGAATTCAATTCCGTAGATAAACCCAATGCCACGAGCCAACAAACACTCCCCGCAGTGAGGCAACCCTGGCTATGCGCATATCTCGTCGTATATGCTGATTTTTCAAAGAAAAGCACGAATACTCCTGACATAACGTTACGTTATGAAGAAACAAATACGTGCGTTCATTAATGTATAAAATACATATAGTAAGTGGTGGTGCCGTCGGTGGGTATGTTCAGTCCCACTGATATTTGCTCAAACCAAATATGAAATGTTTTACTATTTTTGATATGTTTTTCTATTTTTCACAGACTGTTTTTCTCATTTAAAATTGAAGACGTGAGATTCATATTTCAAGACTTTCTACATGCAGATAAGACTGTTAGAACTATGTGAAAGTGCCGTCTTCCATATTCTGGATGGTTAAACATTTTTTGTACGCTGATGGTGGGGGCTCCGCGCCAACCGAATGTGGCGCCTAGCTGGGATAGTCTTGCTTAGCACTACACCTTAGTATTTTCTTCCACTCCTCCCTCTTGTATATACCTTACAAAAGTACCACACAGCCTAAAATGTGAAATTAAAGGCTGCTATATTCAGTTACTCTCATGGAAGTACTACCTACAAAGTAGGTCCCTATGAAGTCACCCTCTTGACTGGCAAAGTCGTCTCTTATAAAGTGTATACCCTTTAAGGTCGCTCACTGCAAAACCCCTTTCTGACAAACTAATCCCTCAACAAAGTTTCTCCTGATAAAAAATAGCCAGTTTTGTTCCATTCATTTTTTGTCTTCTTTCAAACATTGCAAGCTCCATGGTAAGTCAATTACAAGAAGTTCTACTGCATTGCTTTTACAGAAATTTAATTGTTCCATTGTAAAGCTGAAGAGAAGTTATTTCAACCAGGGACAGCTTCTCTAACCGAGGGCCACTTTTCCCAGGGATTACTTAATTCATGAAATTATCTACAGTAAAATAAACATTTAAGAATAATGGTAAGATTAAAAAAATGACAAAAAATAACATCAATGGAGAGAGAAACATCCTTTGGAAATGAGACCAGTCAAGTCACCCCTAACGAAGTCGCCTTCTACCAAGCCAGCGTCCTACACTCTATAAAGAGTGTTTAGAAATTAAACGTTTTCTTTTAAGCCATACCCTGTGTAGGAGATTTCATGCCTGTATCATAAAAAACAAATTCTCCTGCCAAAACGGTGCCCACTTCTTCCATAACCTATTATAATTTCCGGTGATAACTACAAAACTGGTTTACCAGCGATTGAAAGATTTGTTGAAAGAAATCCTTACTAAAAACTTGGTTGGGTAAAAATAATTTTATTACAAAAGTGGTCGAATTTATCACAAAACTGATGACCCATTACAAAAGTGGTAGCTATTTAAAAATTAGTAGAACGTTACATTTCATTTTCCATCTTTCAAAACCGTCTGAAAGTTCGAATCCGAATTAATTTCCTAATTTAAAAGACATTTCTGTTTTTTGTTTGGGAATGATTATGTTTGTGAAGTAAATTAAATTATTACTTTACTAAAGAAGTATATTTTTAATTGTAAGAAATTGAAGATTTTCCCAACGGTTAATGGTTCCCCTTTTTAAAAGAGTATATAATTTTGCAAAAGTTAGCTGCCCAAAAGAATTTAAGACAGGTACCTTGGAAAATGTTGGCGTCCCTGGTTTACTTTATCCAGGGAGTTGCAACAGACTCCCTGCTTTATTTGATTTGTAATCTAGGATATTCAGTATTATTTGTCGAAGTTAAGTTTTGTCATCTTTCATTGTATTTCACTATATATATTTCAACATGTCGAGAGCGTAGAGGACCAAATACGAAAAAAAAAAAAAAAAAAAAACCAAGCTAGTTAGTTAGTTACATGCAGTTTTACGGCCCGATACTTCCTTACGTGCCCAACAACTTTCCACATTCTTTGTACATATTTGATTGTACCCTAGCGAGTGGTTTAAAATGCCCTGTTATCTAGTTCTGCATTTTGTCAAATTCTGCCTTCTGAGCATAGAAAATTTCTTTAGCCCTTTTATACATTTTGACGTCAAATTCCATTAACTCTTCCAACTCCGAATCGTTCATTAACATCTGTTTTGCATCTCTCTTGAGTTTGTCTTGTAGTTTTATCGGTACTCTTTCATATAAGCCCTTTTTTAAATGAACATCTGAACACATATCATAAAAGGGTAGTTGGTATATCTCTTGTAACATCTTGTAAGTTGTTGGCAGGTCTTCAAACAAACCCACAAAAGATAACCTTTTGTCAAGGTTATTTAATATGTCTCCCATTACTGTTTTGTTTTCTGGCCACGAGGTTCTAAGGGACTGAATAGATTCCACTACACGCTCCTGGAGACATCTTTTCACTCCTTTCTCATCTGAAGTAATTTTGATGTGAGGATATAGGAAAGAATTCCAAACGACTGATCCCTTTTTTTTGAGATATTCATTTATCGGAAGTTCAACTAGATCTCGCATAGATGGGTGCCTGTTCAAATTCTGTTTGTTGAAAAAATAGTTGGATACGGCTCTTTCGTATGGATCTCTAAAAATGGTAAAAACTGAGCATTTGCGCTTGGCAGTTACTTCATGTACGAAATCACAGACTCCGAGGGAATAGTGGCCGAATATCACCGGTTTGTACGTCATATTCGTTACAAGCGTAATATCGTGTAGTACACTGGAAATAGGAGCCGTACATCTTGGTGTGCTGACAAATGGTGACGGAAAATTCAGATCTTCATAAATTCCTTTAATACACTGTCTCAAGGTTGTACCCCCTGTCTTCTGGATGTGCCAAAAATTTATAATAGCATCTTTAAAATCTTCACGTCTATTTTGATAGAGAAAAAAGTTGGGAATAATGCTACAACTGTTTCTCCCGAGTGGTAGTAAGTGGCAATCATCTTTGTTGTCGACTTTTTGCACTGTTGATCTATGGAAATTGAAAAACGAGACATTAAAGATTAAATCTGAATGGGGAAAAAAGAAACTCATCATATTTAAAAATAGGGAAAACGAATATATAAAAATTCAGCGTACTTTTAAACCTGTAACGTCACCAGGGGGTGGGGACACCTGCCCTTGAAAAATGGTGTCCCCCCGTGTGTTCCCAGCTGAGATTTTAGACTTTCAAAAATCGATATGTCTTCCTTAGTCAGAGTGTGACTTTAAAATTGTTTAACATTCGATTCTTCTTTTGATAAAAAAGCAGTTATTTTATGTTTATCAATTGAAAATATCGCAAAAACCCGGGGAAATGCCATTTCCGGCTGTCCGAGAGGTTGCGTTTTTCAAAATTTTCTGCACACTTCCAACTAGACCAATTGAAGGTGGCGCTGACCTCAGAAAACCGTTTAAGAAGGATACGGCCTACTTTTTTCGTTAAGAGAATCACATCTAATTGCCCATCAACTGCGTTCTCGTTCACTTTCTAGTTCAGCTCCCCTTCTTCAAAATGTCAGCGTGGAAGAGATCCGCTCTTGATTTTAGTTTCACATGGTTTTCCCTGGGGTGCCTTGGAAGTAATTTTAGAACAATCAGTGGCTGATTCAGACGGCGCGCACCCCCTAAAATTTTTCAAAGCTTATTTTTTACTTTCATTAAATAGATCGTTTAGCCTACTTGTTTCTACATAATTTGTATTATCTTATAATTTTCAAACTATGTAATTAAAATTGTTACAAACTAATAGCAATTTAGAGCACACATTTTTCCGATAAAATTTCAATAGGGTGATACCGAAGGTCTCAACCCTATTTCGGACCACGCTTCATGTAGAACAATAAACTTTTTCTTACAATCCATCTGCTATTTGGCAGTGGAGGGGATGCCATATGGTAAGGGGGCCGTCGCCTCCCCGAAGGACCAAAATCGTCTGTCGGCGCCCTTTTTAGGTTTTCAACATACTTTACTCTTGCACCATTATTGGCAAAAGACATAATTTAATAGCTTTGTTTTGAGGCACACATATCAAAATGCGCAAACAGCCACCAGTAACTGCACTATCACTTTTTTCTGATGAAAAGGGTCATCTTCTGTTATATAGGGATATGTTTTGCCGAAACGTATCTTCATGCTTTATACGCACTAATGAATGCTGTCGCTGTGCTTAGTTCACTGCTTCCACACCAAGCGTGATTATAAGCTTACAAGCTTGTCGGGGATAATTGTCAACATAGACAATAAAAAGAGTTTGTAAGGATACGAAAATAGTTTCCTAAACATTTTTCAAAATCATTTGAAGAGAACATTCAGGTTAAAATAAATTGTGGAAATGGTTTAAGAGTTTTAATGAGCAGTTTCCATTTTGCTTTTCTTCAAGTAACCATTCTCATGGTATCATGGTAAATGGCTATTTCTGACACTGCACGATAATCCCATGAAAATGCTTATTTCTGTACTTCTAAAAAGCCAGAAAATTGCATCTAATAAAGCCTAGCCTAGGTTTAAGCTACTTTTATTTATTATGAATTCGGTATCTAGAGAGCCAAGCAGACTTCTTAACAGTTCACTCAGTATTTTCCCTATTTACATGCGGTAAATAGGCTTTAGAAATGCCATTTCCAGCAATCTGAGAGGCATTTTCGGCCAAAATTTTCTTGCGCTCCTAAAAGAATTTTGTCCCCCTCATTTTCTTTTGCGGAAGGCCCATGGATAGGAAATTTAAACATGTTTTAACAGAAAAACTTGCAGAGGAGAAATGGCAAAGTAATCTTCTACCAGGTGCGGAAAATTAAATGGCAAGTCTGAAAAGCCGTGACTTCGATCGTGCTGAGACTCAGGGTATTGAACCCTTCGAAGCGCCCCTGCAGACCATTTTCGCCCCTCTGACCGAAATCCCTAGATCCGCTATGCTATTTGGGTGTAGAGAATGTATAAAAAGCGCATTGTCAAACTTCACACGAGGTTAATGTCTATGCTCACTTATTTTACATAATCTGTGAACCCGTTTCTTCTTTTTTTCATGAACTAGAGAGTATTTTATATTACTTAATTTGATCACACAAACCAGACAATTAGGGGAAACGTTCTGTTCCAATATGTGCAAAATGTGAAGGTGGTTTAGGAATGGTCGAATAATACTTTTTTGCTTATAGCTTAAAGTGTAAATGAGGGAAAAATTATTTTCAGGATGGCTTTGCTTTTTGGAAAGTTTTGTTTTATAGTAAGCTCAGGAAATATGGCAGAATATATGTGACCTTTCCAATGAATGTGTTATCATTGGAAACAAGTATTTACGTTGTCTGTTGCACTTGATCTTATTTTACGCCCTCCTGATGTGAATGCTAATCAATATATTTTGGATAATTCTTATTAAAATTGACAATAAACTTATCTGTGCCAGAGCTCTTATGGTCAATAAAACTAACAAGGTAAATTTTGAGAGAGTCGACTGAGTGCTTAATTAGAATGATTTCTGCCTTAATTAGAATGATTTCTGCCATAAATGTAATTTAACTAGTATTTTTCCTTTACATTGTATTGTGGAAAAATTCTGCTATCCCGAGGGAGTGGAGACTAAATCTATGTGAAATCAAAAATAACGCAAAGCGTTTAACAATGTTTATCTCTCATGCACATGACGATAAAGTGGTATATTTCATCGAACAAAAGACTTTAAAAGCTACTGCGATCTCAAATATGAATCTCAGTGCATCGTATTCTTGGTCAGATATTTTCACCATTGTCTTTGAAGCTGTTGGAGACCCCAAAAATTCAATTCTTTCATGTTTTTTTACGTTCTTGGAATAATTGGTTGTAACGAATTTTTATTCAAAATGAAAAGGAAAGATTCTCCTCTCTGTACCTTATGTTAGGATCCTTCTTATCTTTAGACCACTTTTTCCGGACCTATAACGTTACGACATATTTTTGGAAAGATATTTCATCAAAATTGTTTAAAGAGTGATCTTAGCTTAAATTAAGATCAAGTAAATTTTGGTTTATTTAATGCAACAAGTTTTTGAAATTTCCTCACTTTTAATTGAAGGGAACATTTTTTTGGCAAACAAAGCTGAGAGTGACAACTGCTTAGGTTCTACTTACAAGCCTGGGAAATGCCATTTCCGGCTACCTGAGGGGTCGCGATTTTTCAAAATTTTCTGTACGCTCCGCGCCAACTGAAGGTGGCGCTCCGCTTAGATATTCGTTCGGGCAGATTATTGACCGTCAGCGCGCCCCCTAACGAAAAATTCTAGATCCGCCCCTGACAATGTAAAGACGACCTTAAAACCTGAAACCAATTAAAACCCATGAGCTTCCAGGGGTATCACCCCTTAACCCCCACCGAGACTCACATTGAATTGCACATCAATTTCTTTCTCTATAATTCATCTCTCCATTTTTTTCAAAATGTCAGCCCGATCTCCTCTTGGTAGTTGAAGCACTGTTTTTTACCGAAATTTTTACTTGAAGTTATCATGAAGGTAATTTTAAGACTAGTGTTTAGTCAATAGAATTACCCTTAAATAACGGCTTCAATTTCACAAACACTCTAAAACCCAGGAGCTTCCGAAGTGTGCCTCTGGGCTCCGCTCTGTACCGCCTCCGGTGCCATGAGTGGAGTCTAGCAGTGCCCCTGCAACATTTTTGTGCCACCCCCCCCCCCGTACCTACCTGGAATGAAAAGTCTGCTGACGCCACTGTTTTTACACGTACAGTCTTAAACATTATCTCATGAACGTAATCAAGTGACAAGGAACGCTTTTTCGTAATGCAGGAAAGCACTTTATTTAAAATTTTATTTCAAAACATAGACGTTGCCACGTGGGAACTGAGGGGAATAGGTCCCAAACTTCCGTCAACCCTCCAAAAATGGTCAAGGTTATGTGTTAAAAAGTCACGTGTTCTGTTTGTTGCACCTTGGATTTGGCCCCTCTGCCCCCGTCATGAACTTTAACCCTTTACCGTTGTGCTCCGATCGGGGCATATTTGCGCGGATCGGGAGTGGGCGGAAAAGCGGACGTAGCCCGCCCCGCATCGGCTTCCGTAGGCCATTGACCCCATGACCTTAAACTATTGTCTCTCTCGCTGTTGTGGCCGAATTTTCGGGTAGCTACTCGCAGTTTCGAGCTCTGCGTGAAACAGTAAAGATGTGTGACAGCCGAGCTCTCCGCATGGGTCCAAAAGGACCCAAACAACGGTAAAGGGTTAAGCTACGCCACTGTTTCAAAATACTAGAACCTCTTGCAGGTGACAAGTCTCTATTACTTCAATGTAACATCTGTTTATGTCTGTGAAAACCACCATAGGTTTTGCAAAAATCATTTTACGTACGTATGACAGGCTGACAGTTTTAAAATACTAGGACTTTTGCATGATAGACCAAGTAGAACCATTGGCCATCAAATAATTTCGAGTACTTTTTCGTTGTTAAAAAGAGTTCAAGTTTCTTTTCCTTTCTTCCCATGAAATCATACCTGCTTTCTTCAAGTTCCCTTTTAATTCATAGAAAATGTGTCAACTGCAATTGACAGGAGCTTGAAAACCCAAGCATACTGGTGAACAAAACTTCACCAGTATCCTTAAAATGAGATTTTTGTAATATATCAAACATAAGTTTGGTTTTGTCTTATTTTTGTAAGTCACCGTGCTCGGCTCTGTCCTATTTAGTCACCGTGCTCAGCCTGTTTTCAGACTGAAGTAAAACTACTTCGGGTCAACTTAAGCCAATCACCCGACCTTTCTGTCGGGTATAAAACGGTCGTGGACCACTCCTTCCTAGTTTACAGTTCAGTGAGGGATGAGCCTGTGACGTCATCAAAGACTTGGTAAAAGTTGCTTAAAGGTGGCCTCATTAGTAATTGAAATGTAACTGAACAATACATGAAGATGAAGTGAAAAGAAGATTGCTATTTTTCGTGTGGACATTAAATATCACATTGTTGTCAAATGCCATCAATCAAATGTAATTGCACATGATACGCTCTTAAAAATCGCTCTGTAATTTAAAGAATAAAAATTAAAAATATAGGCTTCATAAAGTTTTCAGAAAAGTTACGGTGTATAACTCCCTGGATTTTTGTGTAATCTTTATGTATTTTTAATATTTTTTTCTGCAAATTGACTGCGTTTCTTGAAAGTGTATATCTAGTGAGAAAGCACTGTTGCTCCTTGTACAGTACATCTGGTAGAAAGCAAACTCTGTTGGGGTTTTCATAGAGGGCAAAGGTTACCTAAGGTCATTTGATACAATCGGCTCCCTTCTTCCCTTCTCCATTTTTTCGCCCCTTTCCGATTTTCTCTCTTCCAGTTTTTGGGCGTCAGGGGGAAGCTTGACCCCGGCAACCCCTCTCTTCCCGTTTTTGGGCGTCAGGGGGGAAGCTGGACCCCAGCAACCCTCTCGTTACGCCCCTGCGTTTGACCTTAAAAATAAAGTGCCGTAACAAGCATTATTTATGTAATAATTCAAAATTCCCTAGAATAACTGGAGGAATTACTTCCTTAAATACAGTCCTGAAGTCATATATACTCTAAAATTAGTTGGGTAAAAATTTGCCCATGGTTGGGTACATGCGCACACCACCTTAACAGTTTGGGAAACGAATCATCCATGTTCATTATTTAAAAAATAATATTACATGTTTGAAACGACGAAGGCAAGATAATTCTCTTGCTCTGTGCGCCTCCATCCGAATCCGAAATCCATTAGTCTCCAGCTTTCAAGCAGGGAGTTGCTGTGACAACTCCCGTCCAACAACTGTCTGCTTTGACCAACCCGGAGAGCTATTAAATACCAGCTTTCTGGATCAACACTGGGAAGTTTCATACAGTTTAGTAGGTGACGTACGCCAAACTTTATCCAACTATTGTTAGGGTGTAGATTGAAAACGGGTTTTTAGGACAAAGCTAAAGATTAATTGCTCAATTTAACAATTATTGATTGTTACATTGTTGTTTTTGTCCTTGTGCTTTGTCTTCACTCATGCTGTGGTGTTTTCCCTATAATACTGTTTTCTTCACCATTCCCTTCACGGGGACGTAGATCTGGTTTGTCGGGGGGGGGGGGGGGGGATTTTCCAATAACCAGAACCTCAGATCACTTCCGTGACCAGACTGGTCTATAAGCAATCCACAGACACGAATGCGAGCATCATATTGGCAAGCATATCCAAAAATAACGAGAGCCCATTAAATGCAGTATTATTGCTTTAAAATGGGCTCAAATTCATCTGTACACCACAATGTTGCATTTTGTTCATTCTGCCTGTTTTTGTTTTAATCTGTCCGAATTATTGGGGGAGGGGAAAAACGATATGCTGCCACTAGTATTTTCATTGGTGGGGCGATTCCACCCCCTCCCGTCCCAGGATCGACCCTGTCTACTCGTATATCCGTAAATAAAGATTTTCACCATTGTATTTATATCAAAAATCGAAATAGCTATCCCTTGTCAAACGTCCTTCAATTAGTTGGTCTATTGCAAACCGGCAGATACACACATCTTTTTGAATTACAATAGTTTCATCATAGCCTACGAGTACTACGCCTAAGCATTTTATTTCTAGTATTTAGAGTTTGTATGTATATTGTGTATATAACTTACATGTTTGATTTTCTTTTCTTCCAATGAAAAGGAGCAGGCTTTGGACGCACATAATCGTCTTGGCTTCGATCGATCCCAATGGGTTCCTTGAGGAAATACGTGGTACTTAATATCCACACACCAAGTACAGCTACGGCAGCTCGCTTCACTTCCATCCAAAATGACCAACTAATAACTTCGGTAAAAGGATTTTTCCTAAAGTCCTCCAGACTCTTTGCAAAGATCCTTTCGGTGAAACCAAACAGCGAAACTGCTTCCCAAGGAATTAGCTACATCTACTAAGAGCTACTTTTTCTAAAGTCCTCTCGACTCTCTGGCAAAGTTCGGTTCGGCGAAACCAAACCTTTAACTGCCTCCCGAAGAAGCTGTTAGGTCCACTGAAGGAAAACAATTGACCAACCTCACGGCCATCAGACCCTTTACATCAGAATCAGAGGTCTGTCATGAATAGCTCGATTCTAGACTGGGTGAAGAGAACAAATACTACACATGATTTTGGCCAAATGACCGAGAACCGAATACATCCACTAAAGGACAACACTTAAACACTAAAGGACAACACTTAACTTCTGTTAAAGAAGGTGTATCTTTAATAGAAATTAACGGAAACCAAAGGAGATGTACCTCAGCAATGACTATACTATTCTTTTCAAATTGTTACGTTTGATGGAATGTAAATTAGTCTTTATGTCTTTTGCACAGTTGGCTAAACGGCATTTAAGATTGCGACATTATGTAACATTGCCTCAGTGGGTGTCAGTGTAGGAGTTCAGAAACATTCCTGTAAAATGTTCAGGTTAATATGTTACATAGCTTTCCATTCTTTGGGAACGTCGTTTTGAAATGAGACATTTACCTAACACAAATCAAAGACAATTCTATTTAATTCAAATGTAGACTACTTTAGCCATTTCCGCGAGGCTGGGTTACCGTTTCCACGAGTTCCATTAATAAGTAGTATATTAAGCTAAAGAACAATGCACGAGGAGAATTATATTATCTGACCAGGGAGCTGCGAAGGAAGGAGAAATCACACATTTACTTATTAGAACTATGCAGATTGCTGACGGACACTTTCAGAGATTTACATTCTTTAATTCCTGAAATTCCTTTAAATGTAGACGGAGTAGGCATGAAGACAATTAAGTTGAATGACAAAAGACGCCAATACAATGAGGGGGGAGAGAAAATGCCACACTCTAACCAAGAAGTTTTGAGAAAAAGGGAAACAACCATGTCCCTGATTTGAACTTTGCACATAGCCGACGATTGAGTTTTCGCCACGGACTTCCTATATACATGGACATGTAACTTGTACGTCCTACGCGTAGATTGTCGCCACCGCCTGGGGCAAAAAGGCGCAACAATATGGCCGCCAATAAGTAGATGCGCACTGTTTCACAAATTGTTTCTTGATTGGCTGTTGCCATTGTATTGTATCGATTGCATTCTTTGTTAGGGTTAGAGATTACTTTAGGGATTAGGGCTACCGTTAGCCAGTCAGGAAATATCTTGTTAAACAGTGCTCACCCCCCCCCCTCCCATCCGTCCGTAATATTTTCACCAAACTTTAAACTTGAATGGGAAACAATATCATATTCCTGCAATACGCGAAGAAATTTTGATCCTACCTTTCACTATTTCGAAAATATTTCAACTTCCTTGCAAAATCTGTCGATTCGAAATACTTGAGCAAGTCCAAACTTTCACACACAAAACCGTTGCAGACAGCCATCTTACTGCGACTATACTCACACGTACGGTAGCGACAATCTACGTGGCCTATAGTATGTTCTATCCATGTATAGGAAGTCCGTGATTTCCGCGCGTTGTTTACTTCATGAATTTTTCTTTTTCTTTTCTTTAGCAATAGACCTTGTGCGTTTACGATATACTGGCGTCATCCTTTGAATAGTTGTTCACCTGTAGTAGACGATGCGCGTTTTCGACTGGTTGACAAATCAGCTGTCTGCATTTGTCTTTGTTGGTTTGTTTTGCCCCAAAGGAGGGCGTTCCTTTCGCTCTGTGATATCATATGCACAACGTCTATAGGCAGTGAAGACATTTGTTTTGGCTGTCACACCTGAGAAAGCTCATAAATCATTTTCCATTTTTATAAATTGTCAGACCCCGACTAGATCAAAGTTTAATTCCTCGACTTTTCCGTCAGCACGGGGTTCACGTTTTTGAACTATATGCCTTTCGGTAAGTTGTAAGCAAAAAACATTTTTTCGCCATGTCAGGAAAATCCGAAATTGTTTTAAAATGCCATCAGTGGAAAGTTAGACCCACGTTGGTTATTTACTTAGTTACGTTTCTTCGTTATAACAGAGGTTAAAATAATAATGGAACGTAAAAGTAGCTGTTTGAAAGTATATGATATGAAGAATGATATTTGCAAGACATTCGGGGAGAACGGCCTCAAAAAACAGCAACAGCCAAAACATCATCGAAAACTACTTTAACGTCTAATTGAAACAACTCATATCAAGTTATAGACGCTTCATGACAGGGGTGGCGCCAGGATTTCCCCGACAGGGGGGCCAAGCTCCCCCGACAGGGGAACCAGCATTTCAAGGCCCCGAAAAAGGGTTTGAATTAGTCCCGGTGCCCGGCGTGACGTAAATTAGCAAATTTTGAGGCGCGCATACTGCGCGAAACTTTTGCCTTTTTTCAACAAATACTCAAAAATCTTGGGTTTATTTTGAAGACCAAAATTGAAATTTTTGAGAGAAATTTGGTTTTTGTTAGGACCATTAAAAAGTTGGGATGTTTATTGAAGAATCTGTCTATGGACAAGTCAAAAGCGCATTTAACCGTACGATAGACGAATCCGGACAGAGAGTGTTGGTCTGATTTCAGTCGGCCATAACTGGGGTTCATCCCCTTTTAATCTTTCGATTTCCTTGCTTACCTCTATCATGGATGGTTGTACACTACATTGTATCTTGATTCCTTCAATTTCACTGAATATGGGGGTTTGAAACTCATGTAGACGATATGAAAAGGCGATTCAAGGCTGATGGTCCCCGCTAATCTCTGCGCACAGTCACTAAAAACAAGCGCTAATCGGATTCGTCTATAGGCCTACGTACTAAGGCTTCAACACGACACTAGAAGCTTGCCCGAAAAGTTTGTTTCCTTTTTTGAACGAAGAATTGAAAATACAGAGATTAGTTTTGGAAAAATTTTGGAATTTATTGGAAGAAAATCTGGTTTTTTGGTTCAGTTATAACGTAAAATTTGTTTTTTTTTAAGTGATAAATGGCTTTCAAGCGCAAAATTAGGTAGGATATTGAGGTGATTAACACACTGCAGAGTTGGCTTTGGTTACTTATTTTACGGAGTATTCACCGAAATTAGAAAGTTTTGCCACTTTTAGCAACCTGAAGCTCATATTGATCTGTAGTTTTGTTACCTAATATCATCATGCAGATTTAGACCCTCGGACCAAATGGGCAAATTTTCACGCGGAAAAAGTATATATACCGTATTTTATATATTGACAGAGACGTACGGAGGCGCTTGAGTTTGGAAATGGACGGAATTGTCTTTTTTGTCCGAAAATTGTAATTCTGTACTTAAGACTATCAAAGTGCAGAGCACAAGAATTTTGAAAAATTTAGAACCCCCAGACAGCAGCAAATGGCATTTCCCGGACTCGTAACTAAAAAAACAGCCATTATTTTGAGCTTTCTTCCGATATAAAATTTTCACTTCATAATATTGCCCCAAAGCAGAGAATAATTTGCAAGCATGAATTGTTCTGTTAAGTAATCTGTTCGAACAAAACACTACCTAAGCGGAGCGCCCCAATCAATTTGCTCGAAGCGTGCAGAAAACTTTTTAAAAATCTAACCCCCTAGACAGCCGGATATGGTATTTCCTAGACGTGGAAATAGAAATAAAGCAATCGTTATTTTGAGCTTTCCTTTGAAAATGAAAGTTTCACTTCAATAGAACAATCCCAACTTGCTAACTGATCAGAAATTACCAGGTAAACTGGTAAAAGGTACTACTTTTGAAATGATGTTCTTGTCTCTTTTCTGGGGAAATTGTAAGTGTTTTTGTCTCAATTAAGAACCTTCGTTGTATTCAATTTCAAGGTCCACTAAATAGATGATATATGATACGTGACTGCCCGAACTCCAGATTATAAATGAATTTACTTCCAGCGTATTTGAGAATACGTCACGTTACACCAGAGGCGTAGCCACGGGGGTGTCTGGGGGCCTAGGCCCCCAGATTCTTATCAGGCCCCCCAGATTTTGGTTTTTATTGCCTCCTGATAAAATAATTGAAAAAAAAATGAAATGTTTGAAACGAAATACACTTCGAAGTATTTCCTTCAAAAAGAGTAAATAAATAAATTGTGTAACAATAAAAAAACATGCATGAATGTGTGTAACACACATTTTGTGTGCACGTATGAAATTAAGTAATAGCTTCGAAATAATTAATTTCACTAAATTAGATACCGTATTATAATCTGCACTGTCGTTTATTGCATTACACTTCGAAGAGGAAACGAACGTTTCGACGGCAAACTCGAATTTTCAGTAGTTTGTTAGGTTTCGACTCTTTCTGCCTTTCGGATAGCTGGTTGATTTACGGAAAACAAGGTACTTTTACACTGGAGACCGTTCTAACACGACCTTTCCTACACTTTATCATACACAAAATCTGCCTTAAAGGCCCTGTTCTCTCACCCCAAACAGTACCAATTCTTCAAACCTTCTTACTTAAGCTCCACCCACAACTGTCTGAAATTCATCCTCATCCACATACAATCTCAGTTGATTGCTTCTAGTCGAGTATAGAAAAGCTCAGTTTTTATAAGCAAAACACTCTCAGTACAGAGCATGCTGTGTAATAAAAGCTTTGGTTGCTTGACTTAGCTGCTAATCAAGGAGCTGAGCCAATGGAGAATTTCAGTACATCCCTACCATATTGTGGTTTGGGGTGAGAGCATGGCCCTTTAAGGGTAAGGTACTGCCTTCGAATAATTCTTCCCATCCATCCCCAACAATTAGGCCTATGTCGTGCCTCACTCCTTCCCATGACTCTTTTACTAGTTGGCACTAGCGTCCGGGAGGATTTTTAAAATGTCCACAAGGTCGGCGTTTCATGTGTTTCCCAAATGATCCATACTTCTGATTTGCGGTTTAAATACATTGAGAGATTTACTCGAACAAATTTAATTTTGACCACGTAATGTACCGACGACTGAACAAATACTGCACCATTTTGCATCTATATACACCTCACTGAAAACCGGAAAACATTGTTTCTTTGGTAGTCTACAAAGACTAAAAATAAGTATTTTGAAAATTTCCATGCTCCCCAATTAGGAAAATCCCAAAACGTAGGCCTATAATCAGTTCAAAGTTCGGCCAAACATAGCACCATTTTACATT
The DNA here is from genome assembly GCA_037179385.1 of Holothuria scabra. Lineage (NCBI taxonomy): Eukaryota > Metazoa > Echinodermata > Holothuroidea > Aspidochirotida > Holothuriidae > Holothuria > Holothuria scabra. The sequence continues at coordinate 22,678,259 of CM074195.1, read as the reverse complement.
TAGAAAATCTAACGCAAAGAAAATTTCTGAGAGGGGGACACAACTAATTTTGGTTTTCCTATTGAAGCTGAAATCTATTCAAATATTGCCGCATTTGCGATCTACGTTCTCCCGAAGTTCACAATCTTTCCCAAGAGAAAGGGAGATACCGGTTCCCTTTAGTCTTATGCCCCAGGCCATGGCACAGATCAGAATTGCCCAGATTTTGCCATCTGGAGGGTCTGTAAAACACAAAATTTTCTTGTACGCTCCGCGCCAACTAATGGTGGCCCTTCGCTTGGATAGTCTTGCCGCGCCTGACCCTCGAAGGTACCAGGCCCTCCCACTTGCTACTTAGCCCCCCCCCCCCCCAAATTCTATCCTGAACACGCCACTGTGTTACAAAAAGGCTTCAAAGAATTTTAGTCAGACTTATTTTGAAACTCACACTACTTTTTATTATTATGTGTAGCTGAAACGGCCTGGCCGATTTTCATTTGCTAGAATTCGGCTGTCGGGGCAGGCCAGATGGCAGACCATTGGGCACTGCGTGGACATGAACAACCTCTTGTCCGTTTTTGCAAGGAACATTCGGAATTGTGAGTTTCCTTGTAGAATATGGCCTTCTAGTGAACAAAATCAAGAAGATCGTCATGGTGACTGAAGTTTATCAGACGCGCATCTTTTGTCAGTTTATCAGGGGCATGTAGATGAAGGCTCCCCGACGAAATTGGATTTTCTCAACAACAGGAGAAGGACAGCCTTCCCCGAAGGGGGCATGACCATGCGTATTAAAGGTGGGATGAGGGATAGCTAAGTTAGAAAGAAGTGATTAGAACATCCAGTTATGCATTGAAATAGCGTTACAAAAGAAGAAAAATAGTTCATAAAGAAGAAAAAGTTCACGATCATTAACCCTTTACCGTTGTTTGGGGCCTTTTGGACCCATGCGGAGAGCTCGGCTGTCACACATCTTTACTGTTTCACGCGGAGCTCGAAACTGCGAGTAGCTACCCGAAAGTTCGGCCACAACAGCGAGAGAGACAATAGTTTAAGGTCACGGGGTCAATGGCCTACGGAAGCCGATGCGGGACGGGCTACATCCGCTCTTCCGCCCACTCCCGATCCGCGCAAATATGCCCCGATCGGACCACAACGGTAAAGGGTTAATCTAAAATACCTGCACCGCTCGGCTAAATTTAGGTTTACGTGCACACACGCAGAGACAGTGGCATCAGCTTTGCAGTAAACACACTCCACAGGCTTATTTTAATCCAGTAACTTCAGTCCTTGACGTTCATTTTTAAGCATCCCGGAAGGGGGAGGGGAAAAGAACAAGGATGAGGTACAACGGAGCTAATAAGTGATTGAAAATCAAATGCGATCTGTATAGCCTACCAATAATACCGACTCCTTTTGCAATGTCGGAGGAAAAATGGTGAATGTGATCTTGCCATGTTAGTTTGGAGACAATAATTATCCCCCAGAATTTTATTTTATTAACTAATTAAAGATTTTCTCTGTTTACATTTATTTTAAAATTAAAATGACTGTGGCAATTATATATATAGTTATTAAAGACCATATACTTTGTTTTACTAATATTTAAAGACAACATGATTACCCAGAACCTATAACAATACATACTAACCAGTCGAGAGGAAGGCCTCTAATACCGTGGTTGGAGAGTTTAGTTAGCAATATATGTAAGAGCGTGACGGAAACTTATGCCGGAATCTTATGTTCACTCATATAATTACTTGGTCATTTAGCACCATTTGCATGTGGGACCCTCCTTTTAGACACCTTACCAGGGATTGAGAAAAAATTAGGCCAAATCCCTGCCCACTTTCAAAATCAAATCGGGGCCGATTTGTGGCCTAGATCCACAAATATAAGTTAGTTAGATGAGGATTTACTTCTTAGTTTCTAACCAATTGGTTTAAGTCGGGCCGGGCACAACCCTTTTCCCAGTTGTGGCTCACTGGCTTGTTTTCTCCATTGCTTAAAGGGCAGGAACACCCATCCCGAATTGAAGTAGTGTAGTGGACTGCAGTTTCATGATTGGCTGTTGGGAGTCATGTGACAACATTTTTTCTCTTCAAATTTTAAATTTACTAGAAATAACTGCTTGGTTTACCTTGAATATGCAAAAGTTAAACCGTAAAATGTAATGAATGATATACTTTGAAGAGGAATAAGACAAAAATTGTGCTATTTAGCTGTTTCTTCAAAATAAGTTTGGGGGACTGCTCTTTACCTTTAAGCTGATCACCAAGCACAATGGCGGCAGGTTCCATTTCTAAAGTCTTCGGTATGAAGTCGAGAACTCCCATACCTATCGGCTGAAGGTCGGATGCTCACACCACATGGCCAAGGAGTCATGAGACACGCAAATATTTCCCCGGGTAGATGCACACTGTTTAACAAGGTGTTTCTTGATTGGCTGTTGTCATTGTATTGTATCGATTGTATTCTTTGTTAGGGTTAGGGATTAGGTTAGGGATTAGGGCTTTCGTTAGCCAGTTCGGAAATTTCTTGTTACAGAGTGCGCATCACCCCAAATATTATAAATGAATCGAATGCTTTACATCCTGTATGTAGTATGGTAAATCTCAACACTAAAATGGAAATTTCTTCATTGCCCATACAAGTCGTATCCTCTAGTTTACAAAAAGTAGGAAATTGTGCAAGATATAAAATCACACGGTCGATTCGGAAAAGCGGTGAAAACTTTGAATTAAAGGATTTTCCTATATTATTGTAAACTACGGACAGTTTGCAGTAAAATATCATGATATTTTAAGTAAGCATTCATGATTAAATACTTTGAAAATTTTTAATTTTCAAAATTTTAGCGAAAATATACCAGAAAACAGAATACCTCGTCGCAGAGGTATAGTTACTTTGCTCTGCTCTTTTTACGAAGAATCACAGTTGCTTAAGGAGAGAGTTTAGCAATAAAGGCGCTACAAGCAGGACAAATTTTGCACTATATCTAATATGAATACTATAAATTACAGGATTATGTGTATTTAAATTCAAAATAGGTTTCATTGAGGTGCACAAACATAGGCATACGGGACGGGGGTGCAGGATGCACTAGCCAACTGGTCCATTTGGGGAAAACGTGAGGAAAATATGATAAATAAATGTTGCCATTATTTGGGCAAAAATTGCTCTTGCCCCTCAAATAATTAACCCCCCGTGTGCCTATGAGCAGAAAATACAGAATGACACAAATGACACAATTATTCTTTTTTTCAATTGTATGTAGCGACGTTGAACTAAATATAGATTCGTTTCCTTTGTATGGTATTAACAGCGTTAACAATATATCATTGCCCAAATCTTTGGTTATAAAGATTTCAATAACGGTCTAGCTTTTTTCAAGTTCGGACTGGAGATGATTGAAGTGTACCTCAAGTCAAAAGATTAAAAATACATATTTAATAACAGCATTGAAAAATGAACATTTTATGTATAGGCTCAAGAATGTACCGCGAAGATGGGATGGAGACTGTTAGAACTCGTTTCCCATGCTATCTATAATAGGCTATATATTTTTTACTTTTTTGACTTTAGATACACTAACTACAAATGCCAGGATGGGCAAAGATGGCTGCATCTTAAATGTCTTTAACCAGTCAAACTGAGGTCCAAGCTTGAAATAATGTTTTCTTCAATTTGAGTTCCGTAAACGTTACCATGTATGGAATCTGAAGTCGATTTTAAAAGGTTCAGTCATCTCGAATTGATTGATCTTGCTAGACTATCCTGTTCCATTGATGACTCTACAGAGAGTCATTATATTTTCTCTTTTAATTTTAAGTTTACTTGCATTGACGGTCTGTTTACCTCGAGTATATGTAGTACTGAAGTAATGAAATATCATGGAAGATATTTTGAACCGAAAGATTTGAGAAAGAAATATCAAAGGGCCAATCCTCTAACCCAAAACTACACTTCTTGTAGGGGGTTACAGAAACTCCCATTTGGCTCAGTTTTTTTTTTTTTTTTTTTTTGACTGACAATGCAGAATACCAAAGCTTACATTACATATAGCATGGACTGAAATGAGAGTGTTTTGATTATACACATGCATTGAGCTTTTGCATACTCACACTGAGATTGAGTCTGGATGAGGATAAATTTCAATTCAGACAATTGTGGGAGGGGTTTAAGTGAGAAGGTTAGGAGTATTGATACTGTTTGGAGTGAGAGAATTGGGCCTTTAAGCTTTCAAAATACGTTTGGGGAGACAGCTGTTGTCCTTTCATTAGAAAATCCGGTGAAATGAAATGCAACAGGGGGGTTTGACATAGAACTGATGATACTGATTAATGTTTTATGCTAGGGTTGGCCTTTGTTTACCTAAATACATTATGCAGGTAGGTGGGTTTGCTGGAGTTGGAGCAGAATGTATGAAGGTTAGTTAATTACAACATGAATTGAAAATCTGCTGCGTTTTGTTGGCGCGACACAAAAATTTCTTGTCTTAGTACTGTAGTAGAAATAAGGTCGGCGTCGGATTTTCCTTGAAAGTTTCCCTATTTAAATTTGCGTCATTCTCACAAACCGTGACAGATTTTTACTGCGTATTGAACTCAAAGCAGTCTACTTATGTCAGCTGACATTTGGGTAAGTACCTTTATTCTGACATTTGTCAACATAAACTTTTATTTTTGGTCTGTGTTGTCAATGATATTCAAATGTATGTGCATTACAACTTGAGGTCTCCAGTTCAAAAGTATCAACATCACTCCAAAATAAAAAAGGAAAAAAGACCGTGTTTATTCACACGCGTGACAAAACTGTTGAAAATTGAGCCAAAACATAATATAAAAGAATAGAACGAGAGCATAACACAAAAATTGTAAGATAGACCTCCTTGAGTTTTATTTAAAAATTAGTGTGAATTGAATCTACCTACCGTATCTATCTTTGTGCTACAAATATCGGGGGACATTTGATGGTTACTCTTGAAACTGGGACATGTTCACCTCCTCATCATTATCCGACACCATGGTACTCATACAAGAATTTTCTTAAGAAATTTCTAGGCCTTTGGATCATGTGCGGTATCTGTTCTTTTCATTCAGTCTAGAATGGAGCCATACATGACAGACCAATAATGTTAATGGTCTGAGGGCCGTGAGGTTGGTTACGTACTTATTGTCCTAAGTTGGTGGACGTAATAGCTTCTTCGGGAAGCAGTGGAAGTTTTGGTTTCGCAGGAACGACCCTTTGCCAGAAGGTCAGGGGGACTTCAGAAAAAGAATTTTCTAAATATGTACATTACTTCTGCCCAACTTGCTGCAAAATAAGTTTTATAAGATATAATTGTTGTTCTAAGCGAACGTTAGTGACACATTGCAATAGCGGTTTTACCGTAGCTTCAACTAAGCCAATATTTGAAAAGTGGGGTTTCAGGGAGTGGGTACATGCAGCCTAGAACACTCTGAAAGTGACGATTCCGGCCACGTGGTTGGCTGGTAAAGTAAAATGTGTTGTACATTCTTCCTCAACCGAAGGTAGTCTCCCTAGTAGTCATGGACGGCGACCCGTCTTTGAAAGTCGGGTGGGGGGGGGGGGGGATATACTCGGTGTCACTATCTAAGCGGAGCACCAGTAATCGCGGATCGCACAAAGATCGGTCAAAATTACGCCGGAGATCACCGGAAATGGCCCTGTCACAGGTTATCTTATGTGATATCAAAGCAGCTGCTAGAAGCTTATTTCATAAAATGGTAGAAAGACCCATCGTAAAACTATAGAAAGAAAACGTTGTCTACTTGCCTTAAAAGGAGCATTAAGTCTCTGAATTGAGTGGAAAAAATATCATTGATCAGTGCTGTATAGCATAACTTTTTTCGGTGGGGGGCACCTAAGTTTTCGGAATTTCTTTTATTTAAGTGTGAACGCCATTTCTCTGGCACGTGGTCTGGGGCGCCCGAAACAAGTAAAAGTCCCCTTATCAGAATATGTAAACGGATACTGTATTTACCTTCTATATCAAGAAGAGAAATAAACTTATGGATGATCACTTTCGAAGGTGATAGGAGATTGATTGTGTTATACAGTATGTTCAGTCGGTCGGTCGGTCGGTCGGTCGGTCGGTCGGTCGGTTGGTTAGTAAGACAGAGTTTAACGGCCCAGTTTTCGACCTATTGGTTCAAGTCGAGCCGGCTACGGCCTTTTTTCAAGTTATTGCTGGCTTTTTTCCCCACTCCATTGCTTATGCGGAGCATCACACATTGGAGGGTGTACAGAACTGTAAGCCATATTCATACGTTCTTCTCTCTTTAGAAAAAAACGTTTTTATGTTACATTTTAAAGCGTAGATTTTTGTAATCTTTTAGTTTTCCGATCTATTAAAGAAGTTTTCATATGAGCATACTTGACTTTTTACATAGTTTCCAAATCTGGATGTTGGATTTCATGGGGGGGGGGGGGGGGAGGGGATGTAGTGTACAACCCCCATCCAATTTCATGGGGAGGATATATCCACCATAGTGTAAGTCCCCCATCCCCAGATGAAACTCTCAAACCCCATCCCCGGTTCCACCGCCACTGTAATTAAGGAGGTTTCCAAATGACATATCCTGTTTGCATGAATCACTGACGGGTTGTTTGGGAATAAAGTTAGCCGATATACCACCACATTCAAAAGGAATTGTCCCTCTTTATCAATAGAAAATTTAGCGGGTACATTTCACTGAGAAAAAAGAGATTTCACTAGAAGCAAACTGGATGTACATCACACGTTATCTGCCATATAATAGTAATTCTGTTTTGGAAAGGCTGTGGTTTTAACAATTAATTCAGAATCGACAGGTGAGCTCTTTAATTTTAAAAATTTTGTTGATTGTAAAGAACTTAATCATATATGGATATAGTAAGCGCCACCTGAAATACACCTCGGCCAGGACTGAAATTTGAAATGAGCTAACGTGGAATTAAAAAAGAGCTAGGAAAAGGCTAAACCAACCTACAGGTGCTTTCAGAAAGTGTAAATCGAAGAATTACACTGAATCTTGGATTCCTTCTCTTTGTGAGTGTGTCTTAAAAGTAGCGGCTAAAAGTAGGCATTTAGTGTTAACTAGAGAATGGCTCGGAGGTTTGAAGTGCTGGCAGGGTGGTCGTAAACTGGTGATCCTGTGCTAGCATCACGTATCGACTTTCATGATTATTAAAACGTAGTCTGAAATGCGCTCCCGTTTCTCCTCCACTGTCACAACTATTGCTGAATAAAAGATATGACATACATTGGTGGGGTCACGAGGGGGGGGGGGGGTTGAAAAGAAGACATAAAGCTGGGAACTCTTTTACAAGTGCTTGTGACGATGTGTTTACAAATTCGACAACGGGATATCTTACACGGAGTATTGCCTGTGAGGTCTGGTCTAGAGATGGGAGATTAGTAGAAAGCGGAGCGGACGAAGGCTTTTCGTTTAGACAACGCTTCAAAAAACAAACTCTTTTCAGGTGAATAGTTAGTAATCGTTAAGGACTGGGTCACTAAATCTCGAAAACTTGGTCGGAGCCCAGATAAGTTCCCTACCTTTCCCTATTTTATATGTATAGTCGTGGCCAGCTTATACTAGTTCCGAGCGCCTGTGTTGGCTAGACACTGACTTAGTAAATGTTGTATATGCACATACTGACGAAAACGCCGGAACGCTTTACGCTGCGTGCTGAGCTCGGTTTGTATATTCCACGCTGTGTCTTACAATTCCATGCGGCAACGAAATACCCAATTCACTTATTGGTGCGGCCTTAATGTCTCCTGTACCTGAGACATTTAGCCTGATTTTAAATTGCTAGATAAATTGACTTGACTTGTGGAACTGTCGATTTTGCGTCCCCATATCCATCTCTGACCCACATACTTACATAATTCGTTAAAATACAACCGCATGTTTAGCCTACATTTCGATGAAAACTGAGCTGTGTGAAACTTTCACTACCATGGGTAGATTAAATATTTTGTTACGCATCAAAAGTCACAATAATTGTTACATGAAAAATCCAAAACAAAACTAGAAAATGTGGTTACGAAAATCGTAACCACTTACTGTCCATGATTGTTTCTCTGCGTTTGTTGGCTGATGTGATATACCTGAATAAAATCAATGCAGTACTGTGTTGGTTGCTTGTTGAAGATATCAGTCCTTTGTTACTTTCGACTCGCAATACACATGAATGATGCAGGACTGCACTATTTTTCATGTTGTTTATCAGGCAAATTGAAGAATCACCACCTAGGCCTATAGGCTATTCAAACAATGCCGATGTAACGGCAGTGATCAACCGGAAGTCGCCAAGTATGCCTACAGTGCTCACAGTGGCACTGCGGGTAAGGTTACTAGACGTTCGGTTTTACCCAGACACGTCCTCTTTTTATTGTTTAGTGCTGGTGTACGGGAGGTTTTAACCGCCACTATGTCCGGATTTCATGTATTTCTCACATGATCTGACAGGTGTTCCGTAATTTTGCTTCAATCAAGTTAGAAGACACTCTAAAAGCAACAATTATTGCACCATTTTGCATCTAGACACCATTAAAAAACCAACAAAATTTCCAAATTCTCCACCCCTACCCTCCTCTTAGACCGTTCACTAGGGCGGCGATGCATGTCCTCCTTGCGAGAAAATAGATAGGCTTACTGTAACCCTAAGTGCAGACAAAAAGGAACAGTATAGATCCCTATGCTAATTCTGAGAATGACCATCATTCTGAGATTTATAATATACCCAAGCAGCGGTGGGCATTTGGGCGTACGGTATGTTATGCCCACGGACTTCCTACATAAACATGGACAGAGGATCATGGGGAAATTGGTGGCCATTGACCGTACGAACCAGAACGACGTAGCAGGATGTCACCGACTGCTAGACCCAATAAAAGCTATGTATAACTCAGACCAGGGAGCTGTCACTCTAAGCAGGGAGTTGCTAGAGCTTCCTAATATACATTGACAGAGCATACTGCGCTAATGTCCTATGCGTAGATTGTCACTACCGTACGAAAGATGGCTACCTGCCATGGTTCGGCGTAGAGAGGGTTAAGTTCTTATTACTCTAGCGTTTGGCAAGCCTGAGTGAAGCCTTTACGTAACTGCTTCCAAGAGAATTATAACAAGAGAGCTAACGTCAAATTCTAAGGTAAATCCTACCCCTAGATGCGTACATAAATGTCATATGGCTGTTCTCAGGCGGCGAACTGTCAAGCACTTGCAAAATAGGACAGAATGTGAGTGCCACAATACTACAATACTCTTTATAGCTTTTTAGCGTTTAGCCTCACTGTACGTGTGCGCGACATACTACAGGTACAATGCGGCCGTTGTGTGATGAGCAAGTATACTGTATACAAATTTGACTTACCCAAATATTCTTTTACAAAACAATAAGATACATAAATGCCAAAATAAAACCCTCTCGTTTTAGGTCATTTCATAATCAAAAGTGACCATGAAGTCTCGTTCCCGTCTACAGGGCTCACTCATCCTAATGAGCTTGATTGGAGAGCAAACCAGTATCCGAGAATAAAGAAACATTGAACGAAAGAACTGTTCCTCGAAAATGAAAACCGTGCCTAAGGTACTTTCCATGAAATCATGGACAGTACAATTAAACAAAAGTTTAAATACCTTTTCTGTTATTTTCTTTATATTCGAAAGCCTTTCCCTGTAGGCCTACAGAAGCCGAAGCCATTGTTGAAGAAAAAATAGGAACAATAAACATGTACTGCAAAAAAAAAAGCATTCGACTTAATGAATAGAGGCTATGTTCCGATCAACTGGCCCATGTTTACGCTAAGCATGTAAATATTGAGTTTGCTGAATTTGAACAGAAGTCTAGGGATTCAAATCAGTTATTTGTTATACTTTTGGCACAGAAAAAAAAAAAAAAAAACAGATAACAACTGTAGGAAGAAAGGTGAATTAACATTTGTCTCAATTACTTTGTTTGGCTTTTGTTATCATTATAATCCATGACATGACGATCCTTCTTGAGAATGTAACATATAGACAGCCCTGGAGATCAAAGGATGTATGGGGTGTAGCTTATACCCGAGTTTGTTACATGATCCGTGCCCTCGAGTGATCAATGATGTCATTGTGTTTGCATGAAAAACCAATAACACGTACTTGACTGCCCATTTAGCTAGCTTTGTTACGTACTTTTTTATGAATTGTGTCAAACCTGACTATATTAGGTGTGTTTTTGTGCTTCATTTCCTCCCGTAGGCTATAAGATTTCAAAAAGTAAGAAGGGAGCTTTCATTGTGTTCATATTTATTTGTGCAAGGACTTTTCATCTCAAGTTCTAAGTAATTTGCTCTTTATTACAACCAAAACGCTCATAAAAATGACATTTTCTTTATAGTGAAAGGCAACCAATAGATAGCTTACATATGTTTTCCGTATACAGCGTAATATTCTTATAGATAGATAAGGGCGATATCAAAGTAATTTTTCTAATATCTTTAAAGAAGTGGGTTAGTATGTATATATAATTTAAAAAAGTACTAGAAACACGTGCCTTGCTTTCCTCCATTTACAGAAAAACCATGGCAACAAACGAGAGACAAGAGGACACCGAGAATCATACTCTACTTATGAACAGTGAGGAGAGAAGTGAAAAGGAACGTAAGGAAGACTGGAAACGATTACTTCGACATCTGTATTTCATCCCCGAACGACCGGGATTGTTGTGGGCTTTGTCCTGTGCGCTTGCAAACAGTGCGCATGTCATTCTACTTGGGAAGCTTGCACATATTTCCAGCCCAATGCAAAGCTTGTTCACAAAGAGTGTTTTTCTACTAACTTTTGTGTTATTTGTATCGTGGAAGAAAAGTGATAACTACGGTTGGAGCGATATGGTTTTAAACATTCTCTATGGACTTTGCGAAACAGTTGGAGCAAGTTTCGGTATATATGCAATAGCTTTGACGTCCACCGCTGATGCAAGTGCCATAATATTCAATCATGCCATACCGGCTACGGTCTTGGCTCACATAATCGTCGGTGAACGCATTGATGTTGCAGAAGCTGGCCTGATCCTTGCCAATGCTATTGGCATATTCCTTATTTGCGAGGCGTCTGTGGACGAGTCTCAATCCAAGGAAACTTCTGCACTTGGAATATTGTTAGCTTTTGTCAGCCTGTTTTTCATGTCTCATCAATACATTTTGATTCGTGTTCTGTCACACAGAAACAGTGATGACCCTGCGTTGTTAACATTCATGGTTGGTTGCAGCACAACGGTATTTTGTTCAACTTACCTCTCTGTTACAACATCCTGGGCCTTTCCAAAAACCAGCCACGACCTTTTCGTATTTATTTCCTTAGGTGGAGCATCGGTTTGGGCGTTTTACTCTTTTGCAAGAGCATTAAAAACAGAACACGCCTACATTGTAGGATGCACTATAACACTATCTATACCTTTAACCTATTGCTACGAAGTCATCTTTACAAATCGCGCCATCTCGTGGAAAACCATATTCGGGTTAATGTCCACCGTTGGGTCTAGTCTGCTACTAAACGCAAATTCTTTATACAAGGAAACTTGAGCATGTCATGTGATGAACTCCAGTTAACTATTTATTTATTAAAGAAAGAAGTGGTTTTTTTTTATTTGTGGAATCGTTTCCAATTGCTGCATTTGATTATTTGAATATGACTGTACAAAAAACGCAACCAACGTATCCGTACAAATTAACAGATAACATAAAACTTTAAAAAGGCAGGATAAAAATAAGGGCGCGCACTTCTCTTGAAGGCATTCCAACAACCATTACAAAATATCATGCTTTCCATCGATTTGGATATTTTAATGGAGAGCTCAAACAATTTGGTTGAACTAACTGTGGCAAAAACACAAATGCTAAATTCATGCGAACGAAAGTAAAATTAACTGAGAAAAGAAGTTTCTGCTCTTAGTTTTATTTTGGTTTTATTTTAACTAGTTTACACACATTTATAATGAAGTTTTAAACTGATGTCGATTGGCTTAGCCAGGATTTTTGATCGGCGAGGTCAAATGCAGGACCGGGTCGTCGTCGGATTTTCGATTGGCGATGTCAAATGCAGGACCGGGTTGTCAGCCTAGCGATTGGCTTTAGCAGTGGCAACAGTACCTTATCAGTGTCATTTTTTCAACATCGGTTACATTGTCGGGAAATAAGACATGCACATGCACGACGTTTTGTTTTGCAAAGTAGGGTGGGGGAGCAGAGGAGGGAGGTATCGCATTCGCCAAAATTCCTCTCCCTTTATAACGATTATTTAAAAAAAAATAGGTGTTCAAGATGCAACAAGCTGGGAAAAACTTTTCAAATTTGGCACATAGCAGGAGCCTTGGCCTAAGTCAAGTTTAATGGAGTGTTGTGAGTGTGTGCATTGGTCCTTGAAGCTACTCAGGAAATGTCTAATGACAGACACATAAGATGCATGATTATAATAACATTTTTCTATTACACTGAAAACAAAAGCAGCCTGCTATCAGGACTTATCTTAAGTTCTCTGCTTGGGTACTTCAATTTTTTTTAAAAAAAGCTACGGGCATGGTCCTCTCATGAACATGGTGCAATCGTAGAGAAAAAGTTGAGGTGCATCACTTCAACTACAGAGTAGAGGCCATTATGAATGAAAAAGTACCGGTACATTTCCTATCATTTCTCTAACAACGCATTCATTGAAATTCTGCACCGAGATAGTTTAATTCCCATAAAGACCCATCTGCAAACAATAAGGCTAGACTTCTGTCTGACGATTCACAAAAAGCTTTTAACTCTGTCTGAAGTCCTTTTTCTTCGAAAAGGTGTTACCACATAATGGGGATAAAATCAATATTGAAGTGTGAAGCCCGAGGAGCGCGCTTTAATTCTAAGTTTCAGAACCACTTCAAAAGTTGCATACTCCACCATGACATCTTCAGTTCCTTAAGAACGTGTTTGCAAATTACAATTGGGAACCTTCTCACTGCTCATCTGATAAAACTTTCAAATTTCATTCAACATAGGAAATGAACAGGAAAGCAGGAAAATTCCCTTAATTTGCCCAGGCTGGTAAATGCTTTGCCCTTCGATAATCTCATCCATTAGCCCATGCACACGAATAATCAACCAAACTGACTGGAGCACATGATTAATGTTAATTCGTTTGAGACTGTAAGAAAAACATCAAACAGACTATTTTGAAATTTGTTCCTTTACATAAAAGTTTTGTGAAAGTAATGAAAAATGAAGTGAATAAATCGTCATAGCCTATGCCCTGCCATGCTGATTTCATGAAGGGTTTAGATAAATTGAAAGGTGGTTTACCCGACAAATCTGAAATCAGTGTTGATGTTCCTGTAGTACCCTGATAGGAATCTCGAATCACCTAACTCAACTTCCAAGCATCCAGAGAACTTCTGCTAGACTGATAAATTACCAGCGTAAGTTTGATTCCATTACTTCTGAACTCATCCAACTTCTCTGACTTAGCTTACTGTTAAGCAAAGTATTGACTATAACATTCTTTTGCTTTTAAACTAAGCTATCCATAACCAGACTCGTTCAAAAAGCAACATGCTTCAGGTAGACATTGGACAGCGACGTCTCTGTTCTTCGTGCTACTCGAGTTGACATCGAATGTGCACGAAGGGACACGTGTTAGAAGAACCGGGCTGAAGAGTGAGTCAAGGGTCGGGGCTAGTCCGTGTTCGTGGGAACGCGGTATTAGCATCCTTTGGTTGAGGCTCATACCTCTTGCCAATGTGTTTATTTAGCTGACATGTCTATTTTTGTGTACTCGCCCAAAATAGGAAACAGACTTTAATCACCTTGCAGTTAACAAGATATCAAGCAATTGGATTGCGCCCTTTATCCTACGGTTAATTTTTAAACGCGACTCAGTGGCAATTGAGACCAGATATTTTAAAACCTCTGTCGATGTAGAGAACTATCATTTTTATCCAATGGTTCTCTTTTTTCATATTCATTGGCTCAATACTGGGGGGTTATGAGATACGCATTCTCACAGTTTGGAAACACCTACTTCCAGATTTTTACAAAGAAAATATTTGACACAAGGCATAATGGTAGCTTTCTTTTCAAGAAGTAATTTTCCACAGATAAAAATTGAGTTGTTTGTTGTTCAAGAAAAAAATTGTTCACCCAAACTTTCAACATTTCAAATGATGCAACGTCCATGACTTTCATAGTGCTTAGTATTTTGAAGAGTTGTAGCTATTGCTGGGGTTTATGGTTAAGACTGAATTGTAAGATAGTGTCTGAGCAATTCCTTTGTGTTCTTTGTTGGAGCATTTTGAACACAATGTTTGCCTTTGAACTTTAAATCCTCTACTACTTTTGAAGTTACCGACTCATGGTTCGGTAGTTAGAACATCGAACTTGCAGTCGGTGGGTCGGAAGTTCGAGGCCTAGCCGGTGGGGGGGGGGGGGGGTTCATAACGAAGACTTTAAAAATGCAACCTTCTGTCATTGTGCTTGTTGCTCAGCATAAGCAATGGAGGGGGTAATCAAGCCAGTGAGCTGCAACTGAAGAAAAAACCGTGGCGGGCTCGACTTGAACCAAGTGGTTACAACCTGAGCCGTAAGACTCCATTTAACTAACTAACTTCGACTTTTACAATGACGGCGCTCCAGTAAGAAATGCTGTCAAGGATAACATCTCTGCCTATGTAAATTTGTAAATGATAAGTTTCCTTCATTCACTCATTAACGAATTTCAAAAAGAAGCGTAGATATCTGTTTGGTCAACTTTTTACATAGTATATAACTTGAAGCGAACTTAATCCATTTCAAAAAAATATAAAAAGTTAGAGTGGAATTCTACTAATCAGAGGTGTGAATGTTATAACATTCACTCCAAGAGAGAGGAACTTCATTCAAAGAAGAGTGAAATTCACTCCAATAGAGCAAAGTTAACAATGGAGTGCCTACAGGGCTTGCAGGCTCTTAAAAAGTGAGCAATGCAGATGCTTGATGAAGAGTAAAGTTTCACTCCTATAAAAGCCATTTTTTGTTTGTATTCACTCCATTCGAGTGTTAATTTACTCAGGGAGAAAATTAACACTCTAATAAAGTGAACTTACACTTTCCATCCTACTAGAGATTGCGCAATTAGTTAAATCTTTTGTTTTTTGAGTGCATTTGGCTGATATCCAACACAACGGATATTTGAAGCATGTATCATAGTGGCCGCGCTATTTGGGAAGAGAGGATGCATTTATCCCTCCCCCTCTCAGATATTTGCTTTAGGTCAGTTAGAAGTGTAGCTAACCGAAAAAAATACATAATTAATATCCACATGGACTTAATTTTGAAATTCAGCGATATGCTAAATCATTCGAGCTTCTGAACATTTTGCCCTAAAATTATCCTTGGCCCTCAATCAATCCCCCCCCCCCCCCCAATTTTGACATTCTGGTGCCGTCACTGATGTTTCACCTTTTTCATTGACAAGCATGAAACATGTCCACTGCAGAACAATGGTTCACTACACATGACGGAAATGTTGGATTTGAATTAAATCTGCAGAGGATTTGAATTGCATAGCCGCTATTCAAAACTTATTTTCACTGAAGCTTTTCCCGAAAATGTTTCACAGCTTCACAAGCGACTTGCATACTATTTGAATATACACACGTCCTGCCGGCGACTCTGTTGCCAGCAGACTATCAAAATCCAATCAAATATAAGATAAATGACGGTGTCTTGCATGAATGAAGATACGGAACTAAATATGCTGGTTGGTTTTTGTAAAGTACAAGTCCATAATTAAATATTCCACTCAGACGGATGCAGTGGCGTAGCTAGGATATTTTCCAGAGGGGGAATGGGTATGAAATTTCCCCACAACTTTGCTCGGTCAAAGTGTATGTATTTCATGTAAAATATGCAAATTTATAAGTTTCACAACATTACCTTGTCATTATGTAATATTACCTGTATTTTAATCTTGATGTATAACATAGAGCAATTGGAAATAACAACTCTTAGAGTATATTTATTTTGGTCAACAATATCTGGTTAATTTGTATGTACTAACGCAGTGGAGCGAACGCAGGATTTCTCTGGAGGAGGAGGGTGGGGCATGCAGTATGTTGAGTGATCGCCAGCCTAGGAGAGGGGTCTAAGGGGAGCAATGTCCCCCACCCCTTTGAAATTTTTTTACGTTTTCAAGGAGCCTAGATGCAAAATCGTGCAAGATTTTCGACTTTGACAGGAACAGTGTTAAAAGATGAATCTTGGTGGTTCATGAGGATAAAACTGAAACTTTCGCGTCTTTACATGCATTCTCATGACATTTACGCTCTCTTACGAAGTAAAACTTGTCATTAAATATGCACACTTTTAGGATCAAAATAAAATAGCATTGATATGTTTAGGATTTGCGGTTTTTCCTGGCCACAAAACGTTATTTTAGTTGTCATAAAGATTATATAAGCGGGGCGCCACCATTTGTTGGTGCGGAGCGTAGAGAAAATTTCGAAAAATTAGTCCCCTCAGATGGCCGGAAGAATCATTTTCCAGACTTATTCAAAGAATCTAACGAGTCGCTATCTTCAATAAAATGCTCACTTCAAAATATATTCACAAACTGCAAAGTGATCAGAGAGTCAAGAGCTACTTTGACCTCAAAAATGAAATATTTTCTAAAAAACTGGGCGAAGCGCCACCATTAGTTGGTGCCGAGCGTAGAGAAAATTTCGAAAAATCAGACCCCTCAGATGGCCAAAAATTGCGTATTCATGCTTGTTAAGAGAATCTAAACATGCAGTCTTTATTTAAATCAGTGCCACCAGTGGGATACAGAGGAGGTCTAATAGTGTCTCGATAACACAGGGTATCCTGTGAGAACAGCAGTATGTTAAGTGTAGAAGGCTACAAGGTATTAATGAACCTGTTCATTGTTACACCCCAAGTGAGCAGAAAGCTGTTTTTCCCGAACTAGCCTGTAAGCCTCCAAGACAGTGGCCGAGCTACCATATAGTCAGAGGGGGCAGTCGCCCCCTCTTGACCGACTCAAATTGCCTGTCAGAGCCCTTTTTACTCTTTTGATCGTATTGAAGCATATGTATCTACCTATATAAAAACGCCTCTACAGTCTATTTTTCACTCCCTCTGACCAAATATTCTTGCCCTACAAACTTTGAAGCCCCCTACAGGCCATACTTGCCCCCTCTGACTGAATTCCATACCTCCACCACTGCTCCAAGGATTAGGCTAAGTTACAAAATCTAAGTATGCCCATGGATCCCGTTCATTCTAATTTTAAGGCTAACGTTCAAGTTTTTCATAAGGCATGGATTGTTTCAGGACCATCCATGGTTACGTACACAGAGTAAAATCGGTACAAATTAAATCCCAACCTCTGCTAGCTTGTAGGGCAATATAACCTTGGGGGTCTACGTAAGTCACGTGTCAGTTTTCACATCCTTTCACTGAATTCCCGAAGCGTACAACACAGAGACTGTGTAAAAGGTGATCATATTCTTAAGTTCGGGCTTTTACAAGAGAACATTTAACAGTGGCGTAGCCACGGGGGAGGGGGGGGGGGGCTGGGGCCTAGGCCCCCCAGATTTTCTCCAGCCCCCCCCCCCAGATTTTTTTCGTCCTGATAAAGTAATTGAAAAAATAAAATGTTTGAACGGAAATAAACTTTGAAGTATTTCCTTCAAAACAGTTAATAAATAAAATGTGTAAAAATTAAACAAAAAAACATGGATGAATGTGTGTAAAACACATTTAGTGCGCACGTATGAAATCAAGTTATAACTTCAAAATGCTTACTTTCACTAAATTAACTACCGTTTGTGATCTGCACTGTCGTTTATTGCATTTCACTTCGAAGATGAAACGAAAGTCTCTGGATAATTCTTCTCTTCCATCCTTAACAAGTAGGCGGTAGTCCTGTGTCGTGCCTCACTCCTGCCCATGACAAGTGCCACTGTAGGACGATTTTTTCGACAGGTCCTCTTTTTACAAGTTGGCACTGGCGTCCGGGGGATTTGTAAAATGTCCACAAGGTCCTGATTTCATGTGTTTCCCACATGATCCATACTTCTGCTTGGCGGGTCAATTATTTTGAGAGATTCATTCGTAGTATTTTAATTTTGACTACGTAATGTATCGATGAACAAATACTGTACCATTTTGCACATTGTTTCTTTGGTAGTATGTATGTCTCTTGTAAAATCTCTACAAAAACTAAAAATATTTTTCAATTTTTCACTAAGTTTTCGGATTTTCCACAAAGGGAAAATCCTAAAACTTAGGCCTATAATCAATTCAAAGTTTTGCCAAACATAGCACCATTTTGCATCTAGGAAATCTAAAGCAAAGAAAGTTTCTCAAGAGGGGGACACAACTACTTTTGGTTTTCCTGTTAAAGAATGAGGTACTTAGGTAAGCTGAAATCCATTAAAATATTGCCGCATTTGCAGCTGGGTACATCCAGTTTAAAACACGTGGGAAGTGCCGTTTCCGGCCATCTGGAGGGGTTTTAAAAAATTTTCTTGTACGCTCCGCCCCAACTAATGGCGGCGCTCCGCTTAGATTCAAATATTGCCGCATTCGCGATCTTCGTCCTTATGAAGTTTACAATTTTTTCCAAGGGAAAGGGAGATATCGGTTCCCTTTAGTCTCATCCCCCAGATCACAGATCAGAAGTGCCCAGTTTCGGGGGCCCTAAAAAGTGCATGTATTACCATTTTTCAGAGAATGATTTTTTATTCTCATTATTTGAGAAGTCGCAGACATGAGATTCGTATTTCAATGCTGGGTACATCCAGCTTAAAACACACGGGAAGTGCCGTTTGCGGCCATCTGGAGGGGTTTTAAAAGCCCAAAATTTTCTTGTACGCTCCGCGCTAACCGATGTTGGCGCTCCGCTTAGATAGTCTTGCCGTGCCTGACCCTCGGAGGTACCAGCCCCCCCCCCCACTTTTTACCTAGGCCCCCAAAAATCCCATCCTGGCTACGCCACTGACATTTAATCTGCTGCGCGGCGAGAACATTGCTGCGGAAAGCGAGTTGGGCCGGTTCATGCGACACTGACGAAATCTGGGGTAATTTTCTGCATAAAAATACGAATTATGTATGAGGAATGTCTCACAATTTCTTATTCTTATAATTGTCATTCATATACCTGATCCATGAAAAGTACTCAGAGGAAGTATTTGGCAAAGAACTTGTAGGTTTTCCATAATTATCATCCAGACTAAGAATCATCATATTGTATGACTACCATCATTGTATAAGTGAGACGACTCCCATTCGTCTTTATAATTTACAATGTATATGGATAGGATAATTAATGATTTAAATACAACTCCTTGGTTCTATTGATGACAAAAGGCCCCATGTATGAAGCACACAGGCCACGAATGCATCTTAAATGACTGATCTATATGTGCCAGTAGCCCATGGGAGGGGGAGAAGCAAAGCCCTAAAATTTTCCGCCCATTTGAAAATTTTAAGTTGCCATCAGCTTGAAACATTTGCTCATATTTGTTCCCCCCTTAAAAATGTCCCCCCCCCCCTGGAGCAGTGACGGATCCAGAGGGGGGGGGGTGGGGGTATGCATACCCCCTACCGGGATGGTAAAAAATTGTAGAGATAGCCAGGCCATTATAGCCTAAGCCTAATTACTTTTTAAAAATACAGTGATAGTTGTTACATTATTTGATTACCTTATTTTGGTGTCATATTTACCATTAAAATGAAAAATGTAAATAATAATGTATCTGTCTTCCGTATCATTTGGTAAATTCCCGTTTTGTTTAGACATTGCGCAATGACGTATGCTAAATCTAGTGACTACTTTCGGATAGTGGGCCAATCGTTGATACGAAGACTTGTACACTGATGTTTCAGAGTATGTAGGCGATACGAGTTGAGGTATGAATAAATAGATGAGGAGAAGATTTCTGGCTCTGAAAATGAAGAATTCGGAAATTTGCGATAGAAGATGCAAAATCTTCAGTAATCCCCCAACTGTTCAAATTTCCTTGCAGGAAACCCAGCGTCCCAATCTTTTCTGCAATAAAAGCTCCTTATTTTCAAGTACTTGGAAATGGCGAAAATTTCCCGGCGCTCGGCGCGCTGCAAATTACGCCCCTAGTAGTGGTAATATGGTAAACTTTGGATGCTTGTCTTCCATCCCATTTCCGTTTCCTGAATTCCAAAAGGTATCAGAGACTAAACAACAGGCATACATATGGTGATGCTTCGCTCAGTGTACATTTGATGTTCCATGCACATGCAGACCCCCTCACTGCAAATTCCTGGATCCGCCACTGTTTGGAGAAGCAAAAAAAAAAAAAAAAATGCAGCGTTCAAACAAGCGTAAAATTTATAAAACCTAACTGAAACTTCAACCGCCATTTTGCCCAGATATTCTGAACAAGATTTATTAATATAAAGTTCAATAATTAGGAAATCTCTGTCTTTAAGTGTGAGAGAGTCAAGAAAGAACTATGGGCTACAACATTCAATTTCCCATTTGCGTAAGTTAACGCAAGTTTGTGGAAAATGTTTGGGAGAACTTTTAGGAAAACAATTCGTGCAACTGACTGGTTACGGTGCAAGGTTTATTTTGTTAAAAATAGTTTTTAGTTCAAAACTGTTGGGTTAGGTTTTCTAGTTCATATGTACCCATGTACCTGAATATTTACCCTCACTTGTAATGATAATGGGCTTTCAACTGCATGCCTGAACTGAAATAAGCTTGAAATTTTCATCTTCGAAAAAAAAAAAATCAGAGTACTGTCATCATTGTGATCAGGTGGAAAGGACACACTATTAACGCTAGGTATGGTTTCGTTATATATTTCGTAACAAAGCAGACAAACGCATAAAAATTTCCACAAACTTAAAGGAATTTAGGTACCATTTTGTTAAAAAAGGAGTAACATGCACTCAAAAATATCAGTGATATTAAATGGCGTAAAGCCGCATTCATGAGAGGTCCACAGTTTTCATTCCTCGTTTCTGTAAGGTGCATTCTTACAAGACCAACGCCTAGGTATTTTTCAGACCAGACGGTTTTGTCCTTATAACATGTGTAAGAATCAAGAAAGAATATGTCGTGTCTCCCAGTATTGGTAGCTGCGCCCTGACCGTAAGGTTCGAAATCAGACTATTCTTTTAGACAATGAAAATGGGGTTTGAAAATCAAAATCCTTAAAAGAGCCATTCTGTATGGCTACGCCCCTGACCCACTGCCACAACTACCAATGAAAGAGTACAAAGATATCAAACATTTTTTATTAAAAATGTTAAATGTCACCATAGTTGCTTTAGATATAAGACCGCTGGGTATTTTATTACAATTTTTGGTGCTTACCTCTTTGACGTAAGGTGGTTTTCCTTATATGTAGTGTAACGTTTGCCATAACGGACATACAATTTTTAACACTTTGTGTACACTTTTTGCCACGCATGCAAATAAGTCGAGTCATTCAGTCACTGACTTTGAATTTGATTGGATTTTTTGGAGTTCTAACGTGTAATCTATTGTTTTTAACTACCGGTGCAAAAGACGATTTAATGCAATTGTAGGACACTTGATTTTTTTCTCTCTTTATGCATTGCTTATCTGGAGCAGCACGCAAAACGACAGTAGGTTTTACTGTCTTTGGTAGTGACTCGGTTTGGGAATCAAACCTAGAACTGGTCAAAGTCGGATGCTCTACATTATACACTTAATGAGCAAGTTCAGTAATTCGTTGTCGGATTCCATTTTGGAACACGTACAAGGTCATTCACTCATTCATTGATTTGATTTATCACAACACAAAAATTTACAAGTAACATTACCAGATGAATAACAAAATGTGTGATAGGGAGTGCACTAAGAAACCCTTTAGTGCTTCTCGGGAAGTGTCACTCCCTAAGAGAAACAAAACAAAAAGAAGAAGAAGAAAAAAGAGTTGCATAAAAAGAAAATAAATCTTCACATTTATAAGCTTATACTTGATTACTACTATAAAATTATTACTCCAGGACTAGTCAACCCCCCTCCCCACTAAGGTGAGTAACTTACTTATTGGCTAATTTAAGTTGAGCCGGCCAAGTCCTGTTTTCCACTTTTGGCGTACAAGCTGAGATACACAAACCCGAGCTCTGCACATAGTACACTGCCTTTCCTTCATTTCGAGCAGTGAAAGAAATAAGCTAGGAATAAAGCAATGCGTGTATCCAAAACGAAAGAAAACAAGTTTCAACCCTTCTTAAGTTTCTTAAAAAAAATGTTCAACTAAAATGCAAGTTAGATGAATTCTACTGCCAAAACCCACACATGATATCTGTTATAGTAGTATGAGTGAAAGGGAGACATGGATTCCACGGTATTTTTTTTTTCACATTAGCTCAAATTTTGGGACACGTGTTGTAGGTGCCGGGAGTTCTGCTTATCCGGTGTATTAGATATAAGAGGGGACATGGGGGGAGGGGGTCACCGACTGCATGGTCAAGTGGCTAGGGCATCCGACTGGAATCCGGGAGCTTGGGAGTTCGAGTCCTGGGGGCCGTTCCACAAAGAGTTACGCACAATCTTAAGTTTGATTCACCATACTTAAGCCAACAGTAAATCATACTTAAGATCTTGCGTAAGTCTTTGTGGAAGGGACCCTTGGTCGGGTCATACCGAAGACTTAAAGATGGTACCTTCTGCCATTGTGCTTGGTTCTCAGCATAAACGATGGAGACGGGGAAACAAGTTAGTCAGCCGCAACTTGAAAAAAAAAACAACTTTGGCTCGACGTGAACCAATCGGTTGGAAACTGGGACGTAAAAATCCATCTAAGAAATCTAGAGGAGGTATGGGCATGTGCATTACCCCCAAGTCACAACAACTCGCTAATCAGAAACTCAGAAAATGTTTAGATTCAGAACTTTCCTTCGGGTCAAATTGGTCTTGATTCTTCTTTGCAAGACGTTTTCGCGAAGAGCATTACTCTGGAAGTGACTGTTAGGGTGGCGCCCAAAATATTTTGCCATAAAATTTCATGTCCATTGAATACCGCATCGTATCAGTATGTGATAGGAATAACCATCGACATCCCAGCGGCTACAAGCATCACATTTTCTGTTAAAAGTGCCTTTATTAAAGAAAAATAATGAAAAACTGTGGTACTTCCCAATGCGAGGAGCAAAAGTCCAACATGAAAATTTCCAGGTATTTGCCATGAATTTGACACTGTAAGGTAAAGAGAGGACAAAACCACTCCAATCCACCCCGTCATGAAGGAAAGCAAACACGGTTTTGCTTTCCCTTTATTAGCCAGAACACGTGTAACGAAGTAAATAGAAACAAAACAGGCGAGTGCAACGAATGCATATATTATTCCACTGACATTTGGGGAACCATTAGAAACTTCGTAAGCACTTTCAGCTATAAGAATTAATCCAATGCAATTGACGACGATCAGGAGTCCATCAAAAGCGTCAAGTCTTTCTCCCAGAAATATACATGCAACGATGGAAGCTGGTATTGGTTTGTTGAAAGAGATCGTACTAGCGTCACCTACTGAGATCAGCGATAGAGAAAATATAAAAGCACTTTTACCAAGTGCGTCTCCCAAACCAAAGAGTAAGTTTAAAAGCAGATCGTACCAGTCATATTGTATATTTTCACTCCAAGGTAAATAGAGCACAAATATCAGAAGAGCTGTTGATTGTAAAACGTAATCATAACTGGACTTATATGAATAGTTAGTTTCTGAATGATCACGGTTCCAACAGTAGCTGTCACAGCTGCCAATAAAGACCAGATCAGACCCGTCCGTGGAAAACATCTAGACGCTTCTTTCCCATCTGCGCATTCATTCCCCTCGTTCCCTTCCTCCGACAATAAAGTCTGCTCCAGTTCCTTCCCGTTGTTTGAGTTTAATGCTCTGAATATGCATGAGATATATTTTTTGAGAAAAAAGAAAAGTATATATTTAATTATTCATGAAATGAAACGCTCAAATCTGAGTTGAAAGGAACTTCTGACGTCAAATTTAATTGCCTTCAAAATATGCAGAAAATCGTCTTTCAGTTCACGAAAACTGCATTTCTGTGGCATATAGGAATATAAGGATATTAATTTTCAAAGTAATGCAGTGTGGGAAATATTTGATGTCATCGTGGCACATTAATTGGACATTACGTTCAATTCATTCAAAATTTGGATATCGCTCTAAAGAATAGTTTTTATTAATTGCATTTGTTTTCATTGTTTGCTATACCTTACACAGGGTGCAGAGTTATGCTAGATATACAAGAAAAGACATCCAAACACGCCAGCAGTATTAAATTTTAGGATTAACGTTCACAATGTGCCCACTTTACAACTTTATATAGCTTTGTTGTGAAGTAGAGGTACTTTTTTAACAAAAAGTAAGTCTTCAAAGTGAGATATATTGTGTATAAAAGTTATTGCATCAGGACTTGTAAGATATGACCCGGAATATTTTAATGCCTTTTTCATTTTATGCCTCTTAGGAAGGACTATTTACCAATAAAGATATGAAAGAAGAAGTATTTTTCAGATACCGTATGAACTAGAAATTTTCACAGTTTTTGGTCGAGCTGTTGACCTCAAATTTACTCTGAGCTCTCCCAAAACCAATACGTTTTATTATGAACATAACATATCTACATATTAAATTTTAAAAATGTGGGTAGGAAAACCTTGGATATCGAGTTTAGGCCGACAAGGCTTTTGGGTTTTGACTTCTTGTGACCTCAGTCAAAAGCGACACGGTTTTTCCCTTGGTCTATATGTCATATATGAAAAGTATCGTTCATTGCTGTTTTGAGATACGACATTTATTTTATAACATTTTCGAGTTTTTACCTCTAGCGATATCGAATGAACTTTGACCTTCACCAAAAAACGTTAGGGTTCTTTCTCTTCATATAAATATACACTGTAAACACAAATAAGTCAAACAGTGTCTGAATCGACTACCCACGTTAGTCAACAATACTAACTAATATTTGACTAATATTTGACTCAGTTGAATTATTCGCTTACAAAAACTAAGCCCCCTTGACTAGGTTTTGACCGTGTTTGACTGGTTCGATGACTAGCTATTGTATTTTGTGTACACCGTGTTACATGTCTGTCAAAGATACACAAAATTTGTTGACTGACAGTACCATGCACGAAAATATACATTTCATATACAAACAACGCTCAGATAAAATGCTTATCTCATGGCCATGAGTTTCAGTAACACTGAGAGTTTCTAGTACAAAGGTAGAACGTAATATTATTAAATCATACATGTTTAAAATCTAAATTGGGAAAAAACGACTCTTTTTTATCCATTAAGTGTATCTTTTAACAGTGCAATTGATACATTCACCACTATAAAAAGTGAAAGTGGAGGTTCTAAAATAAAACAGTTACCATCTCCTTGCTTTTTTATGTCTCCAGATATTCTTAAATCATGTCAATTTGTTTATAATTGCAGAAAATAAAACCAATTTTTCTAAAGTTTAATTTAATCTTCCTAGTCACTAATCAATCTTCAATCTGTAAACATTTTTCAACGTTCTCCATTACTTGATTAGACCCTGACATTCACAAACATTATGGCTGATCTGCATTTGGTCTCTAGTAAATGAAAGCAAACGGTCAGTTCGAAAACAGGTACAACAACCATACCATATAATTCAGGTGTACTTGCTCCAAAAAACGGCACCAAACTCTCCAAAAATCTTAATGACTTAGGGCATGAACAGGAGCTACTCAATTAGATCGTGTTTCATTAAGAAAATCAAAAATGATCAAGAGTCAATCCAGAATCTGCGATGTACCCATCTGGGATAAAAAGAGATTAAAATCCGCT
The DNA here is from genome assembly GCA_037179385.1 of Holothuria scabra. Classification (NCBI taxonomy): domain Eukaryota; kingdom Metazoa; phylum Echinodermata; class Holothuroidea; order Aspidochirotida; family Holothuriidae; genus Holothuria; species Holothuria scabra. Next base: position 22,652,414 of record CM074195.1, on the reverse strand, counting down.
CCAGTTAAAACAACCCGAACGAAAGAAAAGAACTCGTCGCCACGTGTGGATAGTTATCCTTTTCAAAATGCAACGTAGAGAATAGGAAAGTCTGATTTGGGGAAAAATTTTGCAGCACAACAGATAGCAATTGGTCACCAGTAGCATTGGCCGTAACACTAAATTTTTAACTTACCTCTCCATTTCCGGGGAAAATTTCACCGCAAACTGTCCTGTTCGGGTTTTTAATGGAAGCGCAACTTAAAGCCTACGCAACTTGGTTGATTTTAAAAGGTTATCCCCATACCAGCAGAAAAGGGGATATTAATCTGTTTTCACAATAATGGAAATGCATTTATAGACATATGATAAGGGTATTGCAGTTTTGCTCAATTAGCAATGTTATATTCAGACTAAGGCCTCCACTATAGAAGCAATTGAATGCATAATGTTTTGAAGTTAAACGCGTTTTATGACTTTGGTAGTTTAAACTGTTTAGTATCATGCTTTTTCCTGCATTACCACATGTTGACAATGTGAGAAAAACAGAAAACATAACACGTGATAATGCAGGACAAAGCATGGTACTTTGCAAGAATGGTTCAACCTTTTAATGAAGAAACATATTGACATACAAAAAACCCACCAATAATTACTTACTACTGTAGTGTCACAGGCAGGTGCGTAGCCAGTAGTCATGGGGGTTGGGGGAGGGGGCCGGGACACAACATGAGGGAAAATCTAAGAATTGAGAGAAAAAACCGCTTTGTTACGTGTTTTTGAAGTGTGGTATTGGTATTTTTGCCATACAGTTTGGTAAACGATTAAGAGGGATATCGGTACACTGACTTACATTTACACATTCGGTCCCATCTGAAAGTCCCATCTGATCAGCTAACAAAAGTTTTGTCTCGTGGGTGGTTACGAGCCTACCGGACATACGTGTAGTGTGTGTCATCTCTTAATCCTCAAATTGTCGTCGCGTTACGTCAATGAATAAGACCCCCGCGACGCCATTCTTTTTTATACAGAAATTGTCGTTCTCTAGTATCGGTAATGGTATAACTTGAAATACATATAAAACTGATGGCAGTCAAAACAGCTTATTATGATAAGTAAGCACCTTTCTATCAAATCTCTTTGAGCCAGGACTTCTCCCTTGCAAACATCAAAATGTGCAAAGATATCACGTAACGTCAGAGACGTAAGTGAGAATTCCAATGACGGATTGAGAAAATTACTAAAGCGCTTGGTAAGTTGCACGTATTTTAATTAGGTCAGGCACGGGGAGAGCTCCTAACGTTTCCCTAGTTAGGTGTGATTTTTGAGGTTTTTGGAGGTTATTAATTATCTACTCTATATACAGTATAATATGCAGTATAATAAACATAAGTCAAAAATATATCACGGAATTCTTTCGTTCATGTTAAGTTTCTGCTGGTATGAATTGCACTGACGTAAAAATTTGTAAACTTGAACCAGATATGTTTAACAACCACACAAGATGCCTAAAATTGCCCTATGGATGTACTACTAGAGCGATGGTAGGTTTATTACCTTCACTTCAACAAGATTTCATTTTGAAATTCAAATTACATTCTCGCCAGCGATGGAGAGGTAAGTGAAAGTTTGTAACATATTTTAAAACTATAGAGATTAGTGTGGAATAGCACAGATTATCTATGAGATCACAACAGCTTTTGAAAAGCCATAAAGTCAGGCGTTATCTCAAATCACAATTACGATACTGGCAGTTCATCGTTTAAGTTAATAGTCTGTTGTAAAAAGCCGCACCAACATTGAAAAACTCTCATCAATGGGTTATTACAAATTGTTGCCAGCTGCAATTAATTAACACTCAAACGTGCATTATTCACTCGGAAATGCATTGCCTTGACGTGTAAAGAGTACAGAATTGTAGTTAAAAATATTTAAAATTTTTAAATATCTAAAGAATAAGATTTAGTATGTGGACATTCAAGGGGAAAGCACAAAGCCGAGGAAAGGGTGCTAAGAATTACGCTTAAGCTCAGGAGTTTGGCTATATCTGCAGAACGGGAGGGATCGAAGAACTAGTCGGCCTTGCAGCCAAATTGCCCACTCTCATATGGTTCGCACATGAATGTTTCTGCTTCTTATGTAATTTGCATGTTATTTTTGAGTGTATTTCTGGTTACACCTATCACTGTCAGTCAGCTGATACTTTCCAATCAACTCATTATACACTTCACCTCCAGTAATGATTGATAGAATTCGTTAATTAGATTAGAGATGCTTCATGCTATATATCAAACGATATCTTAAGGTTTTTTTTTTAATTTTGAAAGGCAGAGTGTTTGCGACAAATATTAGTGACTTCGTAATATGCTGGTTGGCAAAGTCAACATACCAGTAGTGTGGTCTGTTGAAGGATATGAATGCTACCAAAGTCTTTGGGGGAAGACAACAATTTATTTTTTTATACAAAAATTGATTTACGTTCTGAACCAAAACTATGCGAAGTCGTACAACCCTGCAAATACACAGGATAGAATTACCGAGTGAAATAGTACATCGAAACATTTCCACTTATTAATGATATTCCACAGCTTCTCACTTTATTTCTCAGCAATCTGAAAGTTAACTAAATTCTTCGAATAAGGAAATAAAAATCCAAAGTAAGTTTTTTAAAGTCTTCATGTTTACACCAAGGTTCTGCAAAGACACACAAATTTGGTGTAAGGTGGTGCAGATGTTAACGACTTTTTATTGATGCAAAAAGTGGTTTGGAAGTAAAAGTAGCTACCACACGATTATACTGTTTGTGAATTTATGGGGAGATGCTTAATGAAATTTCCCAGGCACCTGCAGGATCAAATCTAAGTCACTGTTCACAAGATATACAGTGCTGCCATGAATGTATTTTAGAACTGATAGAAGTCATCAATTTGAAAGTATAATGCTGGTGGAAATCGGGACAACAGCCTACTTTGATGTACGACTGATGGATACTTTCATGCTTTCTCATTAATTCGTCATGTTCAGCAATCGACATGCATTTGGTTATAGTCACTAAAGTCATTTGGGTCACTATAGGTCAAACGGCGAAACATATTTCTCAAGCTCTAATGTCACTGATCCCATTTTAAACATTAAAATTCAGAATTGCTGTGGGAAGCCTTCTAAAGGTCGGGGTCACTTGGAAGGAGCCGAAAGTATCAAGTAGTTAATATGTAAGGGAAAAATTGAAAACAATTTACCTAACATGACAGTATATTACAGTAAATATTGAGTAAAATCCAGAGCGACGTTTAAGTATGTTAAAACACAGAAACTCTATCTTTATTGGATTAAAGGAGAACCCACTCTAAGCACGCTGATGGAAATGGTATCGAGATTCGACTCAGTACAATTCTCTTCAAAAATACCTCCTCAGAATAAAAAAAGGGGGTCAAAACTAACCACTAATAAGAAAGAAAATACCTCAGTTTCTTCAGTTTGGAGGCACAGCCCTAAGTTTTAAGTTTAATTCAAGTCAATTTATAGTAGTGCTCAAAGAAATTTGCCCACCATTGGGGAATCACACCACACAACATATTTCTTTCAGCTTGCTTACATTCAATTCATCTATCACATGCCACCAGTCCTTTTTACTTCAGCACTTACTTCCCTTGGAGGGGTTAATGGACATTTGGAGTCATTTTTTAAAATTGGTTTCGGAATGTAAAACATTGTGGATCCCCAATATAACCTTATATGTAGATATCTCACATGGTTGTGCTAATTGTGGTCACACGACGATATGAGGTTAAAAGATCAGACTAAAGTGAACATGAGAATAAAAATAACGTCATTAAAAATGTCAAACTTCACATGTAGATAGGAACATTACACATTTAAAAGAGCACTGTTTGGTAGAGGTATTTTTACCCTTTCGATGTTTGGATACCACATCGTCTAGAGTAAGTGTCATGCACCATTTCCTAGGGAAAGAATCACGGAACAAAAAAAAAAAAAAAGACAGTTCATAGAGGTACCAGGGTTTTTTACTCTTATTTTATCGTTTTTAAAGTGGTGTTTAAATGAAACCGTCTAAATGAAGTATATTATTCCCTGTTCACACAAAACCAATAGACCTTGTGCTTATGATGTCACAGATCGGAAAGTACGCCCTCCTTTGGGGGCAAAAAACCCACACACATAGATGTAGAAAGCTGTTTTGTCAACCAGCTGCATACGAGCACAGTCTTCTACACATGCCGGGCGAATACTTATGCGTGTGGCCACGTGTTCCATTGTTTTGCCCCCAAGGATGACGTAAGTATGTCGTTAATCTATAAAGTAGATTACCCCTTTTCTTTACACTTTACAGCGACTTGACGACGCACTCAGCAGAAGGTGAGATGCTTAAGCCACTTCTCTCTTCTGAGAGAGAAAACATTGAAGAAGAAGAAGAGGAAGAAGACAAGAAAAGGGAAGGAGAACTCTCTTGGATCTTCCAACGCATCAGCTTAATTTGGTCATTAATAGCAGCTGTTTCCTTGGCTCTTGACACCGTGTTAATGCAGAAATTGACAGAAAATTTCAATCCAATAATGATTTTATTTTATGGCCAAGCCGTGCTACTAACTGTTGTGCTTTTCTAACCTTGGAGGGAAAGCAAGGCTTACGAATGGTTTGACCTCTTCCTGAACCTACTCTTTGGATTAGGAGATACTTTTGGCAAATGTGCGTATGTAACTGCTTTATCGTTGAAATCAGCAGGCGACGTAAGTGCAATCTCTTTAAATAAACCAATTCCAGTTGCTGTTATTGCTTGCATATTCTTCGGAGAATCATTTGATGCCTTTGACGGGGTACTTGTTTTTATCAATTGCATTGGTCTCGTGTTGATAGCTGAAAGTGCTTCCGGAACATCGAATGATCCTTTGAACTTCTAAAGTATGGAGTAATCCTTGCTTTTGCTGCCCTTGCCTGTTTCGTTGCTCTTTACGTTGTTACACGTATCCTTGCGAAGAAGGAAAGAGCCCATTCCTACTTACTCTCGTTTATGTCTGGATGGAGTCATTATTATTCTTTCACTCGCGCGCTTCAAACAGAAAATACGAAGCTAGTGGCTGCTGGGATGACAGTTCCGCTAACCTGGGGTGACAATTAGGCTCACCTACATTTACGACGCATAATTCAAAGGACAAACAATTCCATGGTAACATTGTTCGGGTGCTCTAACGGTTGTTTCAACTTAACTGTTCTTCGGGATAACATATTACAAACAGGAATAATGTTCTGCAAGGTCTTTCTTAGGATATGGAGCAAAACAATTAAACGCTGTTTATATGTTAATTGTACTTGGAGCTGTTCAAGTTAAGGCCATCCGTCGAACAATGAGATTATCCTAACTAACAGGAATTCGTATTACTAGAACCATCTGGGGCCTTGACCACCTGACACTTACTCTGTATTTCTCGTCTCATGAGACATTCCTAAGGGATACTTATAGAAAGAGCTCTACTTTTAAAAACAAACTTCGGAAGTAATTAAAATGATGACGTTTGTTAAGATAGACATTTATTTGAATAAAGAGATTTTTACAAATATTATAAGTCAATCATCAGTTAAAGGGTATTGACTATTCTAATTTCAAAGATTTGTGTCAAGTACTGGCTCCTCCTATGTTTTGATGGTAAGTGACTCCACATTTCCCAAAATTGACTGGAACACACTTTACTTTGTTGGTATGATGCATTTGAAAATTTCCTAGAATGCGCCAAAGACTGAAAACTTTAAAGAATCATGAATAACAAACCCAGTAAGCTGGATTCAATGATCTAGGGAAGACGACATTGCTCAAAAAGTATTTTATGTATAGTCCATTAGGACAGCGATTATGACTGGAGATGCTACGGGGACAAGAGGAGGCATTTGTTCTCTCAGATGGGGTAGATGCTCACTGTTTAACATGGTATTCCTTGATTGGCTGTTGCCATTGTTTCTTATCGATATAATTCTTTGTTAGGGTTAGGGATTAGGTTAGGGATTGGGGTTATCGTTAGCCCGTAAGGAAATATCTTGTTAAACAGTGTGCATCGCACCCTTAGATGTTGTCCTTGCCCTTTCAAGACAGGTCATTTAGTTTTAAGGTTAACCGAATTTCATATAACTTTCCTTTTCTGAGATTTAATTTTTCATCTAGAGATGTGCTACATTCTCAGTGCTTCGCCATAGACCACCCACCCGCAGGTAAGTGCGCCTCGGATAAGTTTTGACATTTTGGGTCCACCGTTAATGATTATTGTAAGATTCAGTTTACTTACAGAGGTTCCCGCTCGCCTATCTTAAAAGTAAAAGTAGGCCTTTACAACTTTTTGAAGAACTATTGTGGCGAAATTGACCGTAGGTTGGATTGCGACTTGGAAAATCATTTCAAAGGTTTTGATGTTTAAATTCTTTTTGGCAAGTTTATGTTTCTATTTGACCAGTACACAACAAGGTTTTGGCAAATTCACATTTTCTCAGAAGCAAAAAGTCTAAAAGGCGTAGCTTATTTTTCATTTTCTGAAAAAAATTATTTGTTTGATGACAACGAAACATGCAGATGTATATGGGAACCTTGGAATAAACAACTTTTAAAGATTTTATCAGGTAAAGAAAACAAGTAGGAGTTTAGTAAGAAAAGCTAACATTGTTAACATCTAATGCCAAGAAGGTTTGGGCTGCTTGCTACTTGTAAAAGTGGAATAAAAATTGGAATATTAGATATGACTATTGTCAAAAACTGATGTCACAAGCTAATGGTGAAAAGTCTGTCGCCCAAGTAAATTTGTTTGAACCTATAGAGATCCATATCTTCTATTGTACCAATTCAAGTTGTTCACTTTTCTTTGGGTAAGGTACTGAATTCATCTGATAGTTTCAATTTTATTCCAGAAAGTGGACTCTAACGCATCCCCTTTGTTTTAGATATGTCACCCATAGCTTCTGAAGGAATTCACGCTAAGGGTTGAGAAGTATTTGACAACACAAAATTTCTTTCATTCTCAGGGTTAACTTTAAGATGTTCGAAAACTGTAAACTGTAAGATGTGGTGTACCGCAGGGCTCAGTTCTTAGGCCCTTGCTCTTTATTATTTATATGAATCAAAGAAAGCAGAAGTTGTACACTTTGCTGATGATACAAACATTTTCTTCAATGGGAATGACCCTTATCAACTTGAAATCAGTGTTGTTAATGAACCAAGTCTCTTCTCTGAGTGGCTCATGGCAAATAAGTTGTCACTTAATATCGGTAAGACAAATTTTTATGGTATTTAGTAATATTCATCATCATGTATTCAATATCTCCATTAATGGACAAAAGCTTGATCCATCCAAAAGTGTAAAATTTCTCGGTGTCATTATTGACTGCAAGCTTACCTGGAAGGAGCACATCATATGCACATCGTATGTCTTTAAAAATTGACAGAGGAATCGGCAGAGTAATTGGTAGATTAAGACATTTGTTGCCAAAGGGTATTCTCCGTAAAATTTTCTTTACTCTTGTGTATCCTCATTTAATATATTGTTCTACAGTTTGGTCGTGTACCAAAGCTACCTTCAAAAACTGGTTCTTTTGCATTTTTAGAGAGAGATTAAGAGAGTTGTTCACTATGTTTCTTTATCCGGGCCCTGTGACCACACCAGCGAGTTGTATGAGTCTCTTAATCTGTTAAAACTGTTGGATATGATCAACCTCAACATTGCTTCTTTCACCTATCGTTTCATGCACAGCCTTCATTTTCAGAATTCTTCACCAAAAATTCTTCAGTCCAGAACTATTTTACTCGTCAATATCTTCTCCTGCATACTATTGTTTCCGAACCTCATCCTCACAGTTGACTCTTAGTTACAAACCTGTAAAACTGTGGAACTCTTTGCCTGAGTCATGAATTTACAGACCAAGTATAAATTCTTTTCGAAGAGGTTTCATCCAGTACTACATAGCTTTGTACTAATTCTTCGATAGTCTTCATCACCATTTTTACATGCAAGGTTTATTATAAGAATATAACTTCATGGTTGACTTATCAGACTGTTCAAGTGCTTGCATAACATGTTTTTGCCACTTTGCGCGTTTTGTTCGTGGGAAGCCTTGGGCTTTCATGCGGTGGGGGGGGGTCGGGGTGGTAAGGGGGATTTGTGAGGGGACTTCTGGGTAATCTTAGTCATTACATTTCCTTTTAGTTTATTGAATTTTCGTCCTTTTTTCCTATTAGATTCTTTTTTCTTTATCCTTATTTGTGTTTGCAACACAACTACTAAAGGTAACATGCTTTTGTTGTATTGGGGAGTAGAACTCTCGACAAGCCCCTCGGGTTTTTTTTTTTAAATTTACCTCCATCTACTTCAGTGTTATATATGTATTTATTACTTTTGTGTATCCATACATTTTGATGGTGTAGAAAAACAAATAAACGTAACGAAACGAAAAATGGGAAATGTGCAGTTTGGAACTTCGCAAGTGAGCTGTCCTTCCTTCGGATTTCTCGAAAAGCTGATCACGAAAACACTAGCCAGAGTTTACTTCCTGACAATCTTTATCTACTAAAACGAGTTTCTTTTGAATTTTTAAATTTCTATTTTATTTCAACTGTCAAAAATACTACATTTTTACATTTTTAACGTCTTTTCTCTGAATAGGTTAGCTCGAGCACGGTCTCCCAGAATGCATCCCACCGAGGGTGCTAAGGGTGTAAACATTGTGCACAAAAGAGTCACAAATGTGAGGTCTGCTTCCCAACTTTGATGTAACAACACCCTATTAAAAGGGAAGAGCAAAGGGAAAGACTTGCTGGTCCGAGACGAACGACAACAACGGCGGAAGAAATTGTGAAGATAAAGTTTATTTCGCGTAGATTAGGTCTCTTCAATAATACTTTTACAAGTGCACGCTAACGTGTATCCCTCAAGGTGAAGTTTTTAATGTTTCTCGGTTATTTTTGTGAAGTAAGGGCCAACAAATGTCTAAATTTATGGTTCAAATCTGGAGAAGGTACTGCAGATCCAAGGCTTGTGGTAGGCTTATATAGGGCTGGCTAACGTTACACAGTGACACAGTTGGGTTCGTATACCACCACACCAACATGTGGGTAAAGTTTGCCCCAAGATTAAGTAAAAACTGTTGCTTAACAAATGGACAAAATAAATTTTCCAGAAAAGGGGCAAACTTTTGCCAAATATATGGGTAAATGCATTTGGTCATTTGTTGGACACAATTTGCCCGGATGCTGACGTGGTGGTATACGAGCCCAACGTTGGGTAAAAGTTGGGGAAAATTTTGCCGTCCATTTTTAAGAGTATAATGATTATGATACTAGCAAATTAATTGAAGTATTTACAAGCAATTTGTACATGATGCGATAAATAATATATATAATTAGAAAGACTTTATTGACTGAAATCATGCCACATCACTTCGGTGACGATGCTTTTAAGACAAAATATCTTAAATCCTCTTTAAACAGCAATATTTTTAAAGAAAAGATTTTTATAAAAAGAAATTTGAGTTGAAAGTCGTTCGCTTGTTCTCGAACATTCGACTTAAAGTGTACCGAAGTAGAAAAATCAAGCTTTATTAAAGCGCATGAAAAGTAAATTCTAACAGACCATCTTCCATCTTCATAATCTGCATAGGACATTCCTGAGCTGATATATAAAACGTTGAAGTTTATTAACTCATCCCAAAATGGTAACTTGGGGAGTAGTGTGTGATGTCATTATTGTATTTCGAAAGGAGTATCGCAAAGTCAAATTGCATTTTATTTGTTGTATTTGTTTGCTTTTTCGAAAGCTTCTGCACCTTGTACCAAGGTGACATAGTACTCTTCCTTTATGGGGTAACGAAATTAAACCCTCGATGGGCAAGTTAGTTTCGAAAACTGCAAAGTGATCAGAGAGACCCGAAAAATGTTATTTTGTCCGAAAGGCTTTGTAAGCGAAGCGCCACCTTTAGTTGACGCGGAGTGTAGAGAAATTTCGAAAAATCACACCTCTCAGATGGCCGGAAATAGCACTTTTCTGACTTACACGAAAAATCTAACGAGTCGCTTTCTTCGTTTGTCGTTTGCATTAAAAATGCTCTCTTCAAAATAAGTTTGCAAACTACAAAGTGATCAGAAACTTATTTAAACAAACTTTGACCGAAAAATGTAACTGCAGAAAGACTATCTCAGCCATTAATAGTTGGCGCGGGAGCGAAAAGAAAATTCTTAAAAATTACTGCCCTCAGATGGCCGAAAATTGCGTTTTCATTCTTGGAAAGAGAATCTAAAAAATTAAGCTTTTGTTTGCCACA
>CM074195.1:22435011-22642027 GCA_037179385.1 Holothuria scabra | reverse complement strand
ACGATGTACATGTACGTAGCTCATAAATGTTTTTCCCATTACTGCCAACATTATAACACAAAAAATTAACAGTAAAAGCCACGACCTCTGTACCAGTACGTAGGTCATAGTTATTACAAATTTTAATTTAGCCATAAAAACATCAAGAAAACAGCAAAACAACCATGACCGATGTACATGTACGTAGCTCATAAATGTTTTTCCCATTGCTGCCAACATGATAACACAAAAAGTGTACAGTAGAGCCTCGACCTCTGTACCAGTACGTAGGTCGTAGTTATTACAAATTTTAATTTAGCCATAAAAACATCAAGAAAACAGCAAAACAACCATGACCGATGTACATGTACGTAGCTCATAAATGTTTTTCCCGTTACTGCCAACATGATAACACAAAAAATTAACAGTAAAGCCACGACCTCTGTACCAGTACGTAGGTCATAGTTATTTCAAATTTTAATTTAGCCATAAAAACATCAAGAAAACAGCAAAACAACCATGACCGATGTACATGTACGTAGCTCATAAATGTTTTTCCCATTACTGCCAACTTATAACAAAAAAAATTAACAGTAAAGACACGACCTCTGTACCAGTACGTAGGTCATAGTTATTTCAAATTTTAATTTAGCCATAAAAACATCAAAGAAAACAGCAAAACAACCATGACCGATGTACATGTACGTAGCTCATAAACGTTTTCCCATTGCTGCCAACATGATAACACAAAAAGTGTACAGTAGAGCCTCGACCTCTGTACCAGTACGTAGGTCGTAGTTATTTCAAATTTTAATTTAGCCATAAAAACATCAAGAAAACAGCAAAACAACCATGACCGATGTACATGTACGTAGCTCATAAATGTTTTTCCCATTGCTGCCAACATGATAACACAAAAAGTGTACAGTAGAGCCTCGACCTCTGTACCAGTACGTAGGTCGTAGTTATTTCAAATTTTAATTTAGCCATAAAAACATCAAGAAAACAGCAAAACAACCATGACCGATGTACATATACGTAGCTCATAAATGTTTTTCCCATTGCTGCCAACATGATAACACAAAAAATTAACAGTAAAGCCTCGACCTCTGTACCAGTACGTAGGTCATAGTTATTTCAAATTTTAATGTAGCCATAAAAATATCAAGAAAACAGCAAAACAACCATGACCGATGTACATATATCGTAGCTCATAAATGTTTTTCCCATTGCTGCCAACATGATAACAAAAAATTAACAGTAAAGCCTCGACCTCTGTACCAGTACGTAGGTCGTAGTTATTTCAAATTTTAATTTAGCCATAAAAACATCAAGAAAAAAGCAAAACAACTATGACCGATGTACATGTACGTAGCTCATAAATGTTTTTCCCATTGCTGCAAACATGATAACACAAAAAATGTACAGTAGAGCCTTGAAATCTGTACCAGTACGTAGGCCGTAATCATTTCAGATTTCAATTTAGCCATGAAAACATCAAGAAAACAGCAAAACAACCATGACCGATGTACATGTACGTAGCTCATAAACGTTTTTCTCATTGCTGCAAACATGATAACACAAAAAATGAACAGTAAAGCCTCAACCTCTGTACCAGTTCGTAGGTCGTAGTTATTTCAAATTTTAATTTAGCCATAAAAACATGAAGAAAACAGCAAAACAACCATGACCGATGTACATGTACGTAGCTCATAAATGTTTTCCTCATCGCTGCAAACATGATCACACAAAAATGAACAGTATATTTGTCCATTTGGACACAGATTACAACCTACCTGTCTTGTTCTCTGTATTTTACTCTATTTAGGTGTGCCTTTTAGACCATAGGAGCGAATGCAAGTATTAATGAAAATCCGATAGCAATGTTTAGTCTTTTTTCTCTTTTGTTCATTTGTATAATCATCAGAATTGATCTATAGGGAGGATCACTGTGATCATTAGCAATAGCCAGGAGTTTAAAATGCTGAGACAGTGTCTGGCACTTCTTTGTTGGCAACCTCTTACACACAAACAAACGTATAGTTCCAAATAATCCCTTTTGTTGGAGTCACCAGAGGTTTAAATGAGGTTGCCTAGGTATTAAACAAGAGAATTCCATTCAGTTCAATAATCCCCAAATGAAGGATTTAGTGTCCACTTTAAAATTAGTGTTATTGGATTGGCATAAATTAAAGATTCGATGGATCGCCATGTAGTAACACCTCCCTGGTCTTACATTCAAGTGTTCTTAGGACAGTTACAAAAGTACTGTAATGTACCTTGAATCCAAAGGGCATTAAGTAGTTTACCCATCAACACCAATGACGATGACTTGAACAATAAAGAAGGGATATATTCTGTGTCTCCTCAGCTATGTTAATCGCCACTGACTTGTTTGAAGTTGGGTCACCTTCTACAATTTCAGTCACAGTTGAAATATCTTGCCTACTGTACCTTCCAAGCCAAGAAGATGAAACACCTGATGATAGAACATTACAGACACAAAAATAGAATTTCAAACATAATCCTGGCAAAAAGAGCAAGTACTTCCAAATAAGACCCCCCCCCCCAACTGATAGTTGATACAGTACCAAATTATGATATGGTAGCATGTCTTCAGACATCAAACGTGGGTGTTAAATGGAAACATGTCATTTTTTTACAAGGAAATTTGATCTTCTTCTTTTTTAGACAAAAAGTAATAAATAATTACAAATATGGCAATAACAAATAAGTTTTAATCAAATAGAAATTCAGATGTTTGTTGCTCAAGAATAATTTTTCACCCAAACTCTCATCATCTAAAAGATGAAACTTCCATAACTCTCCTTGTAGTTAATATTTTGAGGAGATGGAAGCTTTTGCTCAAGGTTTATTGTTGAGACTGAATGATTTGAAAATGACTAGAGCTTTTTAATTAAAATGCTACTGTTTGTTGGAGCAGTTAAAACATACTTCTTTCCTTTGAACCTTTCACCTGTAAAAAGTAATCAGCATGTGGATCAATGACTCTTCATTTTAAGGTGTATTCTGAGATAATAGAAAATTTTCATTACCTAAAATGAGGGACTTAACAAGCTCACAATTAGTCTACTCCCCCACTCTCGGGTACAGTAAAACTGTGGGATGTCTCTTATAACTACAGTAGTGTGTGTGTACACTCTCTTATGTCTCTCAATTTGTTCCAACCACCTTTCCTTCCAGGAGGGTTTGTAAACATGTCTCTGATCACCTTTTTTCTAACAGAGAAGTGGTAGCTTTGAAATAAAAATGAAGACTGCCTAGGGCAAATACTCATTTCATTTGCATGGACAAAAATTCCTTCCCTCCTATTCCTTCCCATGCACTTTTATTTTTTTTTTTTTTAATATGCATCGTTCCCTTAATAGCAATTGCACTTGGTATCAATATTTTAAATTTATTTCTTCTCTTTCAAACTTTGATAAAAATAAAACCAGAAAGCCTAAAGGCTTAGTGATTTCTTGCTACTGAAATTTAAGCCTATCATTTTTCAAATTGACAGTGCTCCATAATGTTTTGCAAATTGACAGTGCCCCATAATGTACACACAAAGTATACATGCAAGACGTTCAAGCTTCCTACATTGAGATATTGGATGACCTTTGACCACCTAGAACTACGGTTCTGCTCACGATATCACATCCACATAATATGTGTGAAATTTTGCAGTGTGCAAGACTCCAACCATGGGAAATTGTGTAAATATGACACTGAGACTTTGACCCCATTTGAACCAAAGTGACATTTGTCCATGGGTGGAAAAAGTTGGGAAGCTGGGAGGCTCCTTTCCGGGAAATTTTGCCATCTGGAGGGAAATTTAGGATATTGGAGGAAATTTCCCATTTCTGTACATGAAAACATGAGGGGAGTTGTGGGAAATTTAACTTCCTTCCAGGAAATAATTTCACTCCCCTCCTGGGAAACAAACCTTTTTCCTGCCCTGCATTTGACCTCTACCAAAAACTAAAGGGATCATTTATTCACTATGCATCATCTACATGTCAAGTATGAGGAACCTACAAAAGTTACCTTTCTTGTAATACTGGGCAAACAAGCTTGTCAGACCTTAACACTGCTGACACCAAATGACCTTTGACCTTCACGGAAATCAATTGGGACGATCATTTCAATAGACCTATTTCCAAATAGCAATTACTGTACAAAGGATTGTTGGATAGAGTTTTGGTGTTTGCCATTTTTGTCAATGACATTTTACTGTAGTGAAAATTGACGCACACCCAAAACTCTGTCCCACAATTCTTTGTAATTGCTATTTTTTTTGGAAATAGGTCTATACGGCCAACACAAACACTAAAGAAGAGCTAAGTCACACTTACCCTTCTTGAGATACCATGTTTACAAGCAATTTCTAAGGAATTTACCATTTGACCTCTGGTGACCCCAAATGACCTTTGACCTCCACGAAAACTGATCAGGGATCATCTTCTTAATACGACCAACCCACAAACCAAATATGAGCATAGCCACATGTAACGTTCTCGAAATATTGTTTTACAAGGTTTTGACTTTTTAACCTTCCGTGACCCCAAATGACCTTTGACCTCCACAAAAAACAATAGGGATCATCTATTTAATATGGTCAACCTTCACACCGGATAAAAGATTAGTCACACTTAACCCTCTTGAGATACAGTGTTTACAAGCAATTTCTAAGGAATTTACCATTTCATCTCTCCTGACTCCAAATGACCGTTGACCTCCACGAAAATCAATAGGGATCATCTACTCCATACGACCAACCCACACACCAAATATGAGCATAGCCATGTGCATGTAACGTTCTTGAGATATCAAGCTTATACTTTTGACCTCCTGTGACCCCAAATGACCTTTGACCTCCACCAAAAACAATAGGGATCATCTACTCAATATTGCCAACCTACTCACCAAATATGAGGTATGTCACACTTACCTTTCTTGAATATCGTGTTAACAAGCCAAAGCGTCACATACACACACACGCACACACATACACACACACAACATCACCATCGCATAGATTCCTTGCCTACCTACAGCAAGGAATAAAAAAAATGTTTGACAGGTATAGAAACCGTTTTTTTCATTCCTTACCTGGTGCCATTTAAGATTTGTTGCTATGGAAACATGTTAAATCTTATATATATTTTGATTGCATGATTTTACTGTTTGTTAGACCCTTTTTATAAAATTAACCATTGATATTATACTGTACTAATAAACAACAATGTAGCCATAACAATAAAAAACACCTTTCAAATTTCGCCCCACGCACTTACCCTGTATGGTATTGCTGGCTTTGGCTCCAATACATCTTCAAGAAATGCCCTTAAGACAGACAAGTAAGGCAACTGACCTGAAACAAAAGGATACCAATGTTCCATTAGAGGCAATCCTCATCATAAAAAATACAGGCCCTCGAGTCTCCCGTTTCTCCAATGCATACTGTACATTGAATCTGAGTAATCAATTAAAGCAAAATGTTGTGGGCTTAACATTTTGTAAAGGATGCTACATTTTCCAATATAATTGCACTACCTCCACCAACTAACTCCCTACTTGAGATTAAATCATTTGCCAATCAATGTACTGTAATATTTGACAGTTTACTCTGCAGACCTCTTGGAGTACACACTGCAAATCTTACAGTATTTGGTTTACTGTATAATAGCACCTGGACCTGCAGTATAGTACAAGTCAAAGAGAATTATATCAAAATAAATAGGAGCAGGGGAGTCATGGCCAATATTAACTGTGTCTTGTCTTAGTCTAATGTTGTTAATCATTCGATAAACCATCAGAATTCTAATGTGTACTGTAGAACAGGCTGAATATTACCACAGGGAACATTACTACCCAAATTCAGTGCAGGCACACAACTACAGTACTGTAGAGTAAATTAGAAAACTGGGAAAGAGGAAATATTTATATAATGCTAATGCAGGAGTGCTGCCACCTTGAGGGAGGGGCTTCAAAGAACCCTACCTGTTGATGCTATAAAATCCTTTTTCATCCTTCAGTGTAAAACATTTTTTATTATGAAGTATTTTTTTCTTTTTTCTTTTGTATAGTAAGAGAAAAAAACCCTCCCTATGGTCCCAGTGGTGCCAATGGCCCCAATGACTTAGTCCCAATATTTTAATTGCGCAAAATGCCTCGCCCACTCAGATCAATACTGTGGAGGTGCTGTGTTTGTTTAAAATTTTCCAATAATTTCATTTTATAAATGGCAGAGATTACAAGGCACTAGCATTTCCCCCCGAGTTCAATTCTGTGAAAATTTCAGTAATGTATCTTATATTTTTCAGAAAATATTGTTCAAAAGAAAAAGGCTTTTCTGAAGACAGACTCAGTTTATGTGGCTTCAGTTCCCCCTTGTTCTTTAGCAAGCTTTTAATGTTGGGGCATGTGAGTGCAATCACAGACCATCACTTGCCCTACAGTAAATCACTGCAAGGAGTGCGATTTTTAGCAAACCAAGATGAAGAAAAGGAGCTCAACAGTGTAGAACCAGAAAGCCAAAAGGCGTAGTGATTCCTTGCCATATGTGGTTTATTTTAACAAACATGGCTGCCGACATGACAAGCATGAGATACCTCACAATCATTGAGATATACTAGTAAGGTCAAAACCTTTTGAAATCATGTGAACCCAAATGAGCTTTCACCCCCACTTAAAACAACAGGGAACCACCCACCTACAGTAACATGACCATCAACATGCTAAATATGAGCAATTTACAAGCTGAATATGAGATCCCTCCACAGTTATCCCCCTAAAAATGTCATGTCTACAAGGTTTTGACCTTTTGTGACCACAAATAAGCTTTGACCTCCACAAAAAGAGAAATCTCCCACACAGTTAAGATGCTGGTAAACTATATGATGTCTAATAACTTGTTAAAGAGGTATTTTTAAAATATGCTCATTTGATCAAAATTTCGGGTATTGAGGAGAGCTTTACATACTGATGACTCTAAGTTCTGAAAAATCAACTGCTTTAAGGTTAGGTTAGGTTAGTGAACAAGCTCTCAGTCTAACACTGTCCTCCATGCATTGGAACATAGAAACATCTGAACTGAGAGGTGTAACCTTGGCTACTCGTGACAGCCCTTTTGCATTTGTTTTTTGGTGAAATGCCTTTCCTGATGGCTATGATGTCCTTGAAAATTAACATAACATGGGAACCCTGTAAATCAAAGAAATCAACAAGATTTATACAGTAGTTTGCTCTTAAATTGTCTGCTTACAGGAACAGCATAACAGAGTACAAGTCAAGTGTCCCTTGTTTGATACACAGTAGATACTATTATGCTTGCTTTGATTACCTGAACTATGTACAATACTTTAACCTTCAAGTTGCCAAGAGGGCTAAATAGAGTCATACACAGTTTAATATTTACATACAGGTAGGAAACAGTCCATTGAGTTCATTGAGCTGTATGATTTAATGAGATACAGTAATCCTTCTGGACACTGTGGTGGTCAACTGTGATAGATCAGAACAGTGACCTGCAATTTGCACAGAGGTGTATCAGTTACAATTTGACTCATTCAATCATACAATGACAGTCCATGCCTGCTCAAGGGTGTGGATCCAAATGATCAGTAAAGTTCTTTCTATAAAACTAATAACCTGTGGTAAATTTAATTATATAGTTCCCACTTACATGTCCTTACGAGGACAGTGGCACAAGGTTTGTCTGAAACTTTTAAGAATCTTTGATACTAAATTTAATGTTATCTTCATTTTTTCTTTAGGATTATCCAAGAGACAATGCTCATATGCCCGAAAATGAAATCTTGTGCATCACACAGAGCACTTAATCTGTTCAAAGTTTACACTTATCAGGGAGTTGCAACAGGAGTTCCCCACTGAACAATTCAGTGCTTTGTGGGCATTGAAGCCTTTTCCAATATATCCCAACTTTGCCTCAAAATGATCCCAGACAGCCTTTGTTTAAACTAACATGTTCTAGACACTGCTAGGAACTTCCATTTAACAGTAGGAAATAAATTTCATGAAAATCTATATACTTGTGGTGAAATTGGCATACCCATGCCAAAAATGAAGTAATTAACATGTCAGCCTGATGAACAGATCTTTCGTTTTAACATTTTTATATTTTGCTCTACCGCACTTGGCCACTTACTCCTATATGTATTAACACCGGCACTAAATGTACATAATATAGGGCAAAACTTCAAACCAGAATCAACATAAATACCAATGATGTTCACTGTAGACCATCTTAATATCATTGAGTTTGAGTTTCCTTCAATATAAATTGTCAAATTATCTCACTTGTTTATTAACATACAGTAATGAAGTGGATAAACTTCCAAAAACTTACCTATGCCTCTTACATTACCCATGCCATTCAATACTCTTTAGCCCTATCAACTCATGAAAATTAACTCTAACAGTCACCCTTTTCAAGGTGTACCATTTGCAAGGTTTTGATTTTTTAACCTGTGATGAACCCAAAGGACCTTTGACCTCCAATAAAACAATGGCGATCATCTCCTCAAAATGGGCAATCCACATGGTAAGTATAAGATTCCTGACAGTTACCCTTCATGAGAAATAATGTTCACAACAATTTCACCTTTTCATCTCTGGTGACCCCAGATGAAATTTGACCTGCACCAAAAACAATAGGGATCATCTACTGAATGTGAGCAATCTACTGTACATGCCAAGTGTGAGGTCCCTCGGAGTTTCCTTTCTTGAGATATTGTGTTTACAAGCGGGCATCACACACACATACATCCACACGACATCACCATCGCATAGATTCCTTGCCTGCCGTTGGCAAGGAGACCCAAAGCCTGCCTTGTACTTTCTTTCTTCAAAAAAAAAAAAACAAAACATTGTCCACAGCCTGTTACATTTAGAGTGGTTGGCCAATCTTAAATTCTGTAAGAGCAACCAGGTGATTTTTGTAGATACTGTAGCTAACCTTGGATTCCATCTAAAGTTTGGGGCAATACTATTACCCAGTACACAATGACAAATATTCATGGTCATGCAGTCTCCCCATGTCCCACTCTGCATGTTCTGTATCAACTACATTGATTTACTAACTGTACTGTATCTCACTACTACATTTTACTTACCACAGCCTCAAGTGATGGACAGAGCTGTTACCCAAATGAACCAACATGCATCACAGAATGGCACTTCATGCATCAAATGATATCAAATGGGGAATGCAACACAATTTTTTGCTGTTGCAGCATTTGCAACAGAGAGAGTCAAAGTTCTTCATTCCTGGTATTACAGTATTATTACAATCCAATATACTATATATTACATATACTATATTAAATATATATACAGTACTATATTAGGTCCCATAATGACCAAAAGATCTCTTACCTATACACAAAAAGCCTCTCCGTCTTTAGAAACATACAAAAGGGGAGGTTACGGTAGCTGTCATTTTGCTGGATCCATCCCATCTACAGTAGTCATAGGAGATACAGAAGGATACAATGCTGTTCAACTCTTGTAGTACTGTGCAACTTCTTTTCCAAATGCGTCCCTCTACAATACACTGTACTGTTCAAATGGAAAAATTATTACATACAGCTTACTGTACTCCACGTGATTGAAAGTGCACATCAAATATTTCAGGTGGGGATTTTGAGTGCAATTGTACACCATCACTCACCTCTAATCACTGTTAGGGGTGTGATTTTCCACCATCTTAACAAGACTGATACTGTACAGTAGCTCATATATAACTACTGTATACTGTAGAACTTAAAAAAGCAACACACCTGTAGTACCACACTCCTTAATTTCCTGAGGATTGTGATTTGTGGGTTTTTTGTAGCACATCTGGAAATTCCAAAAACCAGGACCTGATGTTATTATAACATAGAATAAAAGCATTTCTCATACAGTACAGCAACAGTGCCTGGTTGAGTAACATGTATAAACCTGAAAGTGATGAAGGAGTTAGGAGTCTTGTTCCCAAGTAAAGTACAGTACGAGCAGGTGCCACTTGAGGAAGTGGTGGACTCTTCATTGTTACATTTGAATATGCCATAAAGCATTGCCATGACCCAAATTGAAATCATCCTGTAGGGCTAGACATTCGGATTAGACTTATGCTTAGTGGTATAGTACATGTGTATACTGCACAAAGACACAGGGGGGCAGTCCATGTGCTTTTCTCATTTTGTGTATCTTTCAGTGTGTCCAACAACTCTATGGGGCTACCGATTACTGGATTAATTACTTTGGCACTGTATTCTTGTCCATATTTTTCCATTTCTTGCTTGAATTCCCTGTGTATAAGGATCAAAATCTTTACAGTTCAGTAAATTCTGTTAAAGCTACATGAAGCTTGTATCTGGCCAATGAATTGAAGGCCCTGTGCTCATGCTTCGAAATTTTTTTCTTTTGTACTTGTCCGACGGGCTACTGTAGCTGTTTTCTCAATCTACTTGCCCGCATAAATATCTACTGTACTTGTCCAATTCAAATCTGTTGAGAACATATAATTTTTGAAGTCTAAAAGTACAAATGCTGTTTTGTGCCACTCAAAAATTTAAGGCTGGGACTACTTTCCCAGCGGGCTGCAACATTGAGCTAGGTATATAGTTGCCCGAGTGATTTTTACTTGTCCCGGCTGTCCGGCGGGGGATTTGTCGAAGCCTGCCTGTGCTGCTAAACAGGAAGGTACTGTAACTGGTCCACTAAAACATATTATGGTTTCTTTTGGTAAATGAGTGTAACAAGAAAGTTCTTCATGAGTACTGCAACAGTAAAGATTAGGAACCCTCGATAATTCTTCACAATCATTTTAGGAACAAAGACCTACAAACAAGGCCATTTTCTGCACATCATTATCGAAACAGGGATTAATTTAGCATTCAAATTTTGCATAGCAGTTTTGAAGATTTTGGGGTCTTTCACACATTGAAGGCCCTGTGCTGCTAAACAGGAAGGTAACTGGTAACTGGAGAGCGTGGTGGCCTATTGGTTAAGGCATTGGACTTGTGATCTAAGGATTGCTGGTTGGATTTCCACTCGAGTCATTATGTTGTGTTCTTGAGCAAGATGCTTTATCTCGATTGCTTCTATCCACCCAGGTGTTAAATGGGTACCTGTGAGGTAGTTTGTATAGTAGTGATGCGCTGTATGTGGCTGCTCCTATGGGAAGTCCCCCAGGGGACACGATGAAGTTGCATTAGGCCAGGCACGAACAGCAAGGGATGTGCACTTTTATAGTGTGGGTTTGACGAGTTACCAGTGACCAGGGGTTAGGGCTGTGAACATTTAGCAAAATAACTAAACGTTTAACCTCAAAAATTTGCGATTGTTAAGCGACTAATCGCGATTACCTTATCACAAAAAAAATTATTTCAGTATGTACGTAGTGACTGATACTGAATGTAATGCAGAAATAATAAATAGTATCTTGCATTGTAAAATCAAATTATTCTGAAACTTTGAAGCCTACAAGGTCCAAATATGCCCAGGATGTTCCATTTAACTAAAACCAGGGATTATCAGAGTATACAAATGGATAATAAAATCTCAAAAACAGGTTTTGCAATTAATCGCTTGTAGCTTTGTAATAAACATTTATTTCACATGCGATCGTTTAGCGATTAATCGCTACACGTTCACAGCCCTACCAGGGGTAATGATTGTGAAGCATTTTGAGATGTTGAACATACATATAAGGCGCTGTATAAATCCAATTATTATTAATATTATTATTGTTTGTGAAAATACAAGGGTTATGCACACAAAAAAATTGCTACACAAATTTTCATTTGTGTACTACCAACTTGGTCTGTTTGTGTAGCAAATTGCAATACGATACTGGATAAATTATTCCCTGCTAAATCATGTCAAATTGCATATGGCTACAGTACTGTACCTTGAATGTTATCCCTGCAGAGGCACTAATCTTTTGAAGGCATAGATTTCTGACACAGAAACTTGAAAATCTTCTTCAGAGGCTTGTTCCTTCCTTGTAACTTGATTTTTCCAAAGTTGGATCTGAAAGTAGGGCAATTTAAGTAAGTTGGTTCCTTTTTTGATTTGGACTTTGGACTGTACTACAGTAGAATGACCCACAACTTACCAAGTACAGTAGGGTACTGTAGGAGGTCATGGCTTGGCAAATTGAACAACTGCACAGTACCTCTTGGAAACCATATAAATTCCAACCACGCAAGTTCATTATCACCTGACAAAAAAAAAAGGAGAGAAAAAAAGAGGAAAAGTCTGGTAAAAAAAATAAACTACTGAACATATACTGTACTACAGTACAGTACTGTAACTTCCTAATTCCCAACAGTACTGCACACCTACATGTAACACTATAGGCAAACTGTAATTCCTCTCAAGAGATTAGGTTATCCCATTGTAATTTTGGATTCCAATTTTGTTTAATACAGTAGTTTGTCCAAAATACAGTAGTGTACCTAAACCTAAACAAGGGTATTTTGGTACCACCAGTACAGTATCTACATGTATATACTGCAATAAACTTTCAGCCAATACTGTACTTGTAACATGCTTCTGTACAGGTACAGTAGTTAGACTGCAGTAGTTGCAGACTGGGCTATAGCACTTACTACGGCTAAATTCTTGAAAAAATGACTAAGTCTAGATGTCCATGAGAGGGTTTTGTTTTGCCCGCCAAGGCCACTCCCAACGAGCCAATGCCCTCAAACTTCACACACTTGTAGAATGACACTAAGAATCTTTTTCAACTCCCCCTTTAAGAGTATGGGTCATTCCCTGTCAAATCACCCAATTTTTGAGAAAGTTGTTGCTTGACCAACTCAAAAAATTCCCAAAATATTTGTATGTGTAGACAGTGATGAAACAAGCATATCCTGAAGATTTTGGCGAAATTCCTAAAACTTTGACCAAATTAAAATTCGTTGAAATTTTGCAAATCTGTGGCAAAATGACATTTTGGCATTTTTGTCAATTTTGAGGGCCAATTTCTCAGCAAATAGCACCAGCCTGTATTATTAACATAATGAAACTGTCCCATAGAACAGGTTTCAGTAATATGAAGCTTTTCAAAAGTTGTTTTGTAAAGTTGTGGCTCCCTAAAGTGGCCAAAATTTGCATTTTTGACAATTTTCGCCTCCGGTGATTTGACATGGAATGACCTGTATATCAGTATTTGCTTGGGAAGGGGGACCTCCGAAAGTTGGCTTACTCCTGCTATTCATCTCCCATTGACTTAACACGTGAATCACTTTTCAAAAAATAGACTACTGTAAGTTCAGATGTCCATGAGAGGGTGAGTTTTGTTTTGCCCACCAAGGTCACTCCCGATGAGCCAAGTCGTCGAACTTCACACACAGTGACACTAGGGATTTTTCCTGAACCCCCTTTGAAAGGTATATCCCTGTTCGTTAGGGGAAGAGGTCCTCCCAAAGTTGGCTTACTCCTGCAATTCATTTTCCATTGACTTAATACTGTACGTGAATCACTTTTCAAAAAATTACTAAAGCCTTCTTTGGGAGGTCCCCTTCTCAAACAAATAGGGAAATAGTCTACGCAGGGGAGTTGAAAAAGAATTCAAACTGTAGTGTTATTCTACACGTGTGTGAAGTTTGAGGGCATTGGCTGGTCGGGAGTGGCCTTGGCTGGCAAAACAAAACTCACCCTCTCAAGGAAACATGAACTTAGTCACTCGCAGGGCTGGAATTAAGGTTCCAGCAGGGCAAGGCCATTTTCCTATCAGTTTTAAGGGCATCTCATGCAAACTGAGAGGGCACCAAGGCCAAACAAGTGATTTTGTATTGACCACTATGTAATCTCACAGGAAGGGCATAGAGGCCAAAAGGCCTTGATGGTCATTAAATTTTATAGGGCATCAAGGCCATTGCAGAAGATACGAAGGCCATTGCCTTCGTGGCCTTCGATTAATTCCAGCCCTGCACTCGCTGCATCAAAAGTGTAGGCCAACGCTTGGCTCGTAATAGCATGGATGGGTGGAATTTCGCACATGTATGCAACTACAGTATTTAAGAAATGTTCTAACTAGAACTGAAGATGAAATGCCCCTGAAGCTATGCATGCTGAATCTGTTAAATTTCCTTACTTGAATCTGTTGAAATCTCAATCAGCCAGATATCTTCAAAATTTCACTTTTAATTGGTGATATGTTGACTGTAGCCCTTGAACAGGGCTGTGTTCCTTACATGGCCATTCCTCTCACAACACAGCCCATGCACAGCTACCTGTAACGTTCACAAACGTATCCACTAGCCAGAACAACAAAATATGAAACAACTGGCCTAGTTTGATATATGAAAATTGTACATGGAAGTACCTTTGATTGAATGAAAAATGCATTATTGTTGAGGTCTCACCACAATAACTGCAAAAAAGGATCATTTTGAATGAGATAAAAGCAAAATTTAGCACTGCAATGTGTCGTCCTCTGCACGAGTAGCTGCCATTTTCTTTTGGTGTATGAAGGAAGGGATCTCAGTTGCTAAGGGACAGAAGCACTCAAGTCTATGCCGCAATCCATAGTGTAATATAAATACTGTATACACTTCTTATTGCTGCAGAATCAAAGATGGTTTTTTATATGAAGACAGCTACGCAGGTGAAGTATCATGTTTGACAAGTTTTCACATTATGTCCTTTGAAGCTTTGAGCTCTACTGAGAACAGTTGTCGAGAACTCCAAAACATGACGCATTGTCTTACTGTTAGTGTTAGGGTCAAAATTGGCAGTGAAAATTCAGCCATTGTTTGATGAAACTTTGTAAACATCTTTTGCAGAAAGGTAAATGCAGTGAGTGCCAGAGATCATCTGTGTGAAGTGTTTTGAGAATATTTAATTATCTGTCATATGTTATTTGGGGACACAAGAGATGATTGTCTGAGGGCATCCTGGCTAGTGGGTATGTTTGTCAACGTTAGCTGCGCCAAGGCTTTGTAGTGAGAGGAATGAGCCCAAGACATGTACAGTAATGAACACACAGCCCTGTTCAAGGGCTATGATGACTGGAACAACTGTTGTTGTCGTTAGTTACTGTCTGTAGGTAGAGATTGCAAGCAACCAAAGGGAGAGTGCAAAATATATTATGACCTCATAGTAATGTTTCCTGTAAGCAACCACTGGGTTTACTGCACGCTCCTGCTAACAGCAAAGAAAAATGGAGCAAAAAAGTGTGATTTTTCCTGAGCTTAATTCAAGAATCAACCTATGGCTACAGTGAGGATAAAATGAAAATAATTTGGGCAAAGCACTGGGTTCGATTTACCCGGGTGCACACGCGCACAGGTGCATGTAGAATTTCCTACGTGCATGTAACTGTGGAGGCTTACATGCACTTCGTGCATGTACAGTAGACTTCAGACCTACAGTAGCCTACAAACTTCATGGTCAAATACATGTTACAAGTCAAGTTGCAGCACAATGTAATCCTAATATACAGTAGCTGTCCCAATGGTCCCTTGCAACGTTGTTTCTTGCATACTGTCAGATAGACAAGGCGGACATTTCACCAAAAAATTTGAGCGTGTCTCCTTTCGTACCGTAACATCAGTGTCAACCATCATCACACCACACATGTACAGTACAGTACTTCTCCAAGTAATGTTGCTCCTAGTCTCCTACCGAGTACCGGGGTTTGCATTAGCAGCGGGAATGCGGGAATACCGCACAAAGAATATTCAAAATAGTCAAGCTCAACAAATGCACACACTAAGTCAGTGCAGTAATGCACTTATGAATGGACATGTACTGTACGTTCCGTACGTAAATCCCAAGAACGCTTCTTGCATGCACTGTCTGGTTCGTAAAGAGTAGTTATTGTTGTCCTGAGAGAGCTTGACACTGGTGGTACAATGTAAACTGAAACTCTGTGTACAGTTTGCACATGGCTGCTTTCAACTTGAAGGTGACTTTTAAAGTTACAGGCTACAGTAGGCTTTCAAAGTATTCATATAGACAATACATTAGGATGGCGAGTGAGCTGGTGCCAGCAGCTCTAAAGAAAAAAGTATGGTACATCAAAAGTAGCGTAGTAAAAGTTTTGAAAATGTTGATAAGGGCAAATTTAAAGTATTTTACACATGCCTCACACATGTTTTGAGAAATAAATGCCAACAACATAATTTTGGCATCCTGTAATTTTCACGATGTGGTTTGCTTCTATAAGAGTAAGACTACAGCCTTTCACATTTAGTGTGTACCACAGTGGCATTGAAATTTGAAATGACTTGGATGATCAGAGACTTGAACTTTTTAAACCACAATGTCAGAACTTTAGTTGCATGTGAAACTGGTGAAACCTTGTAATCACCCTTAAGGGAAGTGTTTAAGGTCATTACCAGATTTGGTATGTCAGAGGGGTATTTATTCTAAGCATTTTGGTGAAATTTACATTGAAATCCATTGTATATTTCTCAAGATATGAGCACGTAAAGTTTTCACATAATTTTCAACAAGTAGTGAACTTGAAGCAAGCACATATGACATCATATCCCCACATAAGTGCACAGTCTTTTTTGTTTTCTTTAAATTTTAGAGTTGATTTTCTCCTCAAACACCCCACATTATCAAAATGTGATTGCCTAAGGGGCATGAGAACTTTACAAACTTTGCATCACCCACAGGAAGGTCCTACTCCATTTAACTCCAAGGTCAACACAAGAGTCTAATAAAACAAAGGGAAACAAAGCATTCCTAGTCAATGTGAGGAAGTGATATAAGCTCTGCTGCCCTCAAACTCACTTTGGAACACAAATCTACTGACTTCATTTACTGATATCTGGAGAACTACATGTCAGATTTGAATGAAACTTTCACCACACTATGTAGTTTTCGTTCCTCTTTCACATATGAAAATTAAATTTTTGCTTAAACCTTCCCTTTAAAAAGATTTAAATAATTGAAGATTGTGTACAATTTTAGCTGTAGCTTATAATGGATTATTTGGGGATAGTTGGTGCAAACTCTAGGCTTGGGACTTCAAGCACAGTATAGCCTGGGCTTGTATTTGAGTAAGGTCACCTGCTCCCTTGTGCTGGCCCAATGTATCTTCAAGCTTAGCTCTGCTAAATATTTAATCTATGCAGAAAACATGAGCTTTCCTTCAGAATCAGTGCTGATAGACAAGGTCTGGTTGTGAACTTGTGACGACTACTAGTAAATGGTGAAAAGGTCAAACTGGCTAATGTGGAATTGTGTACATGCAGTAGGAAGAGATGGGGTGGGGGGTGTATGCATGTGTAACAACACTTTCGGTTTATGCCCAGGAATGTGTGTGTCATTTTTTTTTCCAAGATCTGACTTTGCTGGGGTCTCCCTGCCCTCCCACCAAGATTTAAAATTTCAAACCAATGGGGGAATAGGCTCAATCCATAAACTAGGGGTCCAATGGGGTTTTTACTGACTTTGCCAATATAATGCTATATTTCAAAAACAGGGAATACATCAAACCAGTGTATCAGGTATTTTATTATCCTTTACCAACTTGGCTATCTTATGATATATAAACTGAATATCCAAAGTTAAGTAATTTTCAGGAAATAGACTTCTTTGCTTTGGTGTCCCCCCTCATTTTGGAGTAATGGCTGTGACAGTGACATTACAAGTATACAAATTTGAATAATCAGAAGAACATACTTATCACAGACTGAATTACTTTGCTCATGTGTCATGGTAAGGGTATCACCAAAAGTCATCATTTCTAAAAATATGAGCATTAGCGCTCCACCCAATTTTCCAAGTGATACTATTGGAAACAACCTGCCGGACATAACTTTTTGGTGTCCCCCTACAGTAGTTATGTTGGTTTTTTAATGTATATTCCATCATTTCTACAAATATGATCATTCTCAGGTGGCCATAGTTTTCTTGATACAAAAAATAGGTCAAACTCTTTTAGATACTGTAGTAGCTCATTTGGAAAGAAAAAATCAAAACAAAAGATTTTCTAGGTAAAATTCAATATGGGCAGAATTTTGGTGTCCCTCTTAGTGAGTTACAGTATGTTGGTAAATTTTGATGTTTCACCAATCGCACAAACTAATTAATTTTTGGGTGAACAAAGGTACATGAATAGAAGGTCCCAGAATATTACCAGAAAAGTTAATCCCATGGTTTGAGAATCTTGTATTCATTCCTAATGAGCATTTGATTTTTTTGGTGTCCCCCTTCCTGTCAGAGTTATGTCCGCCATAAGCAAACGAAAAATTTATGAAAATGGATCTTATTATTCTATCTTACACTATACTGTAACTGCAAACAGTGGTTTTTGTTGTATTTGAAAGTTTCCAGCTCAACTTAACATATAAAAATCAAACTGGCACTTTGAATGTTAGGTGTTATGGGGACACGCGGCAGATATAATGGAGTGTAATATCTTGCTAATATTACGTATGTCCATGAAGGGACAATAAATAAGATTTCAAATGTTAAGTTTAACAATCTTAGGGTGTCAAAGAGGAAAATTTGAACACTTAAACATCATTAATTGGTAAAAATCAGTCAATATTGTACAAAAATATGTAAATGTGTAGACATTTTGGCAACTGAAAATTTTTGAGAAAAATGAAACTGACTTTTGTAATTTTTGGAGTGTTTTTTCAAACTTTTACCATGTTCTTGTCACAGTGGGTACTAAAACACATTCAAATAGGAATTTTCAACCATTTCAGATTTTCATCATTCTTGTGGGAGGAGGTGAAAGACTGCTTTGGTGTCCCCGTTATGTTGGTCAATTTACTGGCCAAGTTTATGTTTGAATGAGTCTCCTCATGCATAAATAATGCTCAATGCAAAAATATTTGTATTTTTTGTAACTGTTGTTAATACTCTATCATGAGTGTAAATTTCAATCAGATAAAATGATTTTTAAATTTTGACCTCATGTCACACTATTGGACCCCTAGTTTATGGATTGAGCCAATACTCAAATTTTTGAGCTGGCCCTAATCCTGTCTCCAACGATTCCCTTTCACACAGTGAGGTAATGGGGAAATTTTGCCCTTGAAGCGGACAAAAACACACACTTAAGGCCCATTGACATTGCTCACGGCGTGCGAGCTTCAGTTTTGCTGATAGAACAGGCTGGTGGAACATGCCACGTAAGATTAGGGTTCAATAAAAATCTGCACATTTGTTTTTACTCAATATAGGAAAAATGCAAATTGTGCTTTTAGACACTTCCTCTGCCTATAGCAAAGGTGTTTTTCTCGTAGGCTTTTCTTTCAACTTTCACATTATCTGGTGCATGCAGAAATTTTGCTGTGCATGTAGATTTTTTGAACTACATCCACAAGTGCATGTAGAAAAAAAATTATAAATTGAACCCTGGCAAAGCAGGGAATAATTTATCCAGTATTGCATCACAAATTGCTGCACAAACATGCAAAATTGCTACACAAATGAAAAAATTGTGTTTTATGTGTGCATAACCCTTACATTTTCACGAAAAATGTGTGAAAGACCTCAAAAGTGTTAGAACTTGCTACGCAAAATTTGAATGCTAAATTATTACCTGCAAAATTTAAAATGTATCCACTGGTTTTGGTTTCAGTGTAAACAAAAACAATGCATTTGGTTTGATGAATCATTCCACAGGAACGGTGAAACTGACGGTTATTTTGCATCGATCAGTTAATAAATAAGCATTCAAATGAAGTGTTCAAATGCAGAACCTGTTCGAACTAAGTTTGAACCAACCACTATACTAGTAACAACATCATTAGTCATTACTGTATTATAAGGCCACGGTACTCACCACGTTAGGCTACACACAACATTACGTAAAATACAGCCTACAGTAGGCCTAGCCTAGCCTAATTAACGTTAATACCTCACTGTACAGTTAATGTAAATACTTACACAGCTCAATCTAACGAACCATTCTTCCACCACTTTGGGGAAAAGGTGGTATTAAGCCACGATCTTCTTTTCGGTGTAGGCGGTTCGATGTCTCCATTTCTCATCTTGAACAGTGTTTACAGTTTTCAGGATTGATTATGCCTTGTGACGAACGTTAACGCTATTTTCATCGCAGTTACTATCTACCGTTAACTCAATTGCATGCTGCGATATGTGAATTCAAGTTTCGGCCTCTCTATATCTGCACATGCGCAGTAATATATGCAGTAGAAGACCACACACAAACTACTACGGAGGTACTTAATTGCCATATGCCAATTAATAAACACAATCACTGACCGTGGGACGAAATCGTAATATTATTGTTCAAGCTTGATGTCAGTTAGTTACATAGTATCGAGATACTATGGAAGTCACGTACTACCTCGTCTCGGAGGTAGCACTTCCATAGACCTATTTCCAAATAGCATGGAAGTACTACCTCGGAGGTAGTGCTTCCATGCAAATAGAAATTACTATGAATTGTGGGATACGTTTTGGGTGTACGTCAATTTTCACAACAGTAAAATTCCATTGACAGAAAAGAAAAACACCAAAACTCTATCACACAATTCTTTGTAATTGCTATTTGGAAATAGATCCGGACACACCAACACGAATGTGTTGTATAGTATCATGCTGTTCAAATACTGTTCAAGTCGATCCTCCCGTTTAGTCGCCTTTCAGGCTTACAACAGGCGGGGAATACATTGGGCATAATCTACAACCCCAGTTCACAGGGGGTGCTGGTAACGATCTCCCGGGGTATGTATGGGGCTTGTGGTCAATGACCCCGATGTGGAATGGAAAAAACGAAAGTTACAAAAGAAACGATGAATCATCTGTTCTTGTTATCAGACTTATCAAAGGGAGTTCTCTTGACACCAGCCCCTTGTACTGAGTGCACGGCCACGGTGGGGTTTATCGATCAGTAAGTGTGGAGCCCGGGCGGGGCTCAGCTTGATGCCTGGAAAACAATTAGCTCCTTGGAAGGTGATGATCGCAAATGCGTTGCCGCATGTATATGCCCGTGTCTGTATTGATTTTTGCATTAATCATTTGACAATACCGTACCATAACATAAGCTAAGTTATAAACTTCAACATTTCCCGGATCACTCGTTCATCAGTATCTTGATTTCAAGTAACTATTTTATTGCACTTCACCGGAGTTATCGAGTAGGTACTACCCTGTAAAAACCTTAGGGTAGCCGGTTGAGCGGGCGGAACAATCTAGTAAGCCGCGTTCCTCTAGACCGGGACCTATAGCCTGAGAGTCAGGTGTATGAACAATACATTCAACTAGGCTGACATATGCACGTATACGTATGATGTCGGGTTTAAAGGTCAAATTCAGTGAGGGGGAACTGAACAGTTTTCACTCTTCGAAATAAGCCTGCTAGAACGAAATGATTGACTCCTAAATCATCCTGACAATATGATGAAGATGGATGGGCATGTAGTTTAAATGTATAGGCAAAGTGCCGAGGAAGCTTCTTTCCAATGCGGGATGTTTGACTTGGGCTAGGACTGACTTGTGGGATGAATAAAATGAGGGAAGGTTGAACCCGTCTCCACAGCAGGGCCGGATACAGGATTTTGGAAAAGGGGCCGGTGGGTTGCCAAGTTCTATAGTCGTCGACCTGTGAGTAAATGAGAGTGAAAACCAATACCTGCGCCAACACCCGGCCGGATCCGCCCCCCTTGAAATAGGCTTTGCTCTAAAGTTTTGAAGAGGGTTGACTAGCCAAGTCAAGCTCTGTTTTGGGAATTTTTCAAACAGATTCAGTAAACACGTCACATGTAAACTCATTGCAGACCGGTGGGCGCACTATGCTGCTTGATCAGCTTTCTAGTTCTGAGTGACACTAGTAGTTACAGTTGGGATCAAGCCCTAGCCACGGCATTGAGAACGCAGGGTCTCCTATACTACCGTGGCCGTGGCATGAAGAGCGTGCCAAAGGACGGTATTCGCAAGAGACCACTCAGGGGAGAACTTAAACTTGAAGCTTAAATTTGGGCCGCATTTGATATTTGACATCGAAAAAGTTTTAGCTAGCAGGTTTAAACACATTTGTTACAGAGACGTTAAATTCCGTCTAACTGAAACAGGGAGTCTATTGCAGGTAACTGACGAACAATAACGTGTGTGAGGGAAAAGCAAGTTGCGCTTTCGACGGAAACTACGTGACAATACAACTCATCTATAGAATCACTCCATATTTACCAGGGTCATCATTTCCCGTGAGGTCTAGCAGGCCCATATCGGACTTAAAACTTAAGACTGGGGTGTGTGAATAGGCCTACCACATGAGCAATACATATTGGATTGACTACGTAGTCTCAGTAACTCAAGAATTTCGACGTCATGCAGTGTTCCGTAATACTTGCCGCATTCAACATTATACCAATTATAGGCTGCCACTATATTTTAATTACCATCGCGTCGCTTTTATTTATAACGTTACCCCCTCCATTTTAAGTTTAAAACTTCGCTGAGATAACATGATCTTCTCTTGTACTAAAGACAAATTATAAGGTTCAGTATAGTCGTGCATATAAGAACAAAAATTCAGCTCGTTAAGGTTTCAACAGTTTCACCCAGCACTATACTTTTCTAGCCTAGACTGGTATGCCATGGTTTGAGATAACTTGGCCAGGCACAGTCAGTTTCGAAGTCAGGAAAATGCTAGGTAAACTCCGTCTTAGATTGTAAATCAAGACTAAAAGAAAAATGTTTAAAAAGAAATATTGAACTTTTGAAAAATGTCGGTAATAGCTTTTAAACATGGGAGAATCCTGCCACGGCTAAATTGATTTTCGTTTCGGATTCCGGCTAATCGTGGCTCATGCTGAAGATAATTGTTAGAATGCACTATGCCGGAATGCGCAGTTGGTTAGAAGCTTGAACTGCTCGTGGTCAAGCGACTGTGACTCGGGCAATATCAGGAGATTATAACCATCGTATAAACTGCCATGATTCACGTTCGGCAAATACAAATAGGAGTAGCTGTCCTATCTATCTGGTCCCGGGGTATGAAATTCAGAATATATTGGCTATTTATGTTGATATCATATTTAACAAACTGGAAGTGTAACAAGAAAACAAGGACTTCTTTTAGAAAGTTAATCTGGGTCACTAGTTCTATCTCCGCCTGACTACTACTTCTTATGGTACTGTATCCGGACACACCTACATGATGTTACCCCGTAACGATCCCCCTGAGTTGATCGATTTACATGTTAACCATGGGCGTAGGTAGCGGGGACTGAGGGCGATAGCGCCCAGTGAAAATTGAGGGGCGGAATCATGCCTCCCCCTCCCCCCAACTTCACGGGTCAGAAAACTCTTTTCTTTTTTTTTTACATTTTTACAATTCTCAAGAAAGGAAAATTTCCAGAGCGTTTTACGCGCCGCAAAATGCAATAAAACATGCATTAGTTCTCTTCATAACCAGTTTGGTGAACTTTTTTGACCTCTGGAAATAACAAAAACGAATATTTACCGTATGCGAAACCTTATCATCCCGAGACATCGGCAGCTATATATTGGTATTTCTGTAAACTGGCTTTCATAGAATTCCAAATTTTCTTCAATGAAAGCTCTTGATTTTGAAACATTTTGTCTACAAAGGACAAAAAGTTTGAGAAACCTTTGAAATGTCATTGGAGAGAGCCAGTTTGTAGGCCTTAGATAATATGTGTAGCAACAACGATTCAGTCGTCTTACAATCTAGCTTCTTCGGGAAGCAGTCTCTAGTTTGGTTTCGCCGAACGGCTCTTTGCCAGAGAGTCGGGACGACTTTGAAAGAAAAAAAGCAAAACAATCATTCTCAGATTTGCCACCCACATATGGAAGGAAGCGCAGGTTCTTTAATAATCCCCCAAATCTTTAAATTTCCCTAGAGGAAACCCAGAATCCAAAACTTTCTGCAGTACAAGCTCCGGCTATCTTCTTACATTTGTTTAAAAGGGACAAAAGTTTCGGCGCGCTTTGCGCGGCGCAATACGCCCCTGGTGCAGTGGTGATCACACTTGAAGAAAAATCGGAAACATTAACTACTACTTACAAGCCGAAACGTACCTTTTGCGGCTGTCTGAGCGGTCGCAATTTTTCAAAATTTTCTGTACGCCCCCCCAGCTGAAGATAGTCTTTCGAGCAAACTTGATATTCCAGCCAGGGAACCATTGGCCTACCGTACTAAAATGCTCTCATACAACCTATCATCAGATATCTTTCAACCCTGTAAGTTGCACTGTGTAGATGGATTCTTTAGTTATTGAAGTGTCAAAGTGTTATCAATGTTCAATGTGGCAGAATAGTGACATAGCAAAAGGGGGCGGGCGATTGTCTCCGTGCTCGAAAAAGTGAAAAGTTCGGAAATTTGCCATTTGAGACACCAGTCAGATACAAAAGGTTTTCCGAACTTTTCCTTCATAAAGTTCCGATTTCTCCCTTACAAAAGCTCCATATTTGTAATAATTAGTTTCAAAAAGGCAAAATTTTCGCGCGCCCTAATTAGTGCAACCCTTAATGCAGTAAGTGGTGGCAGAAAGTTGTCGCAAATATTTTGTTTTAAAAGGCATCAAAGTTTCAGGAGTTTTTTCAGTGACCGAGAAGTCTCAGTCCTCACTCCTTAGATAACATTATGTAACAACAACGATCTTCAGTCGACTTGCTCTCTCAGATACATGCTAATAGGAAACGCAGATTCTTCGAATATTCAAATATTCGAATTTACAAAAAACCCTGAATCTAAACTATTTTCTGCAAACAAGCTCCAAAATTTCAAATGTGTAAAAGGACCCAAATTGTACATTACGTTCCTAATACAGTAGTGCTAATATATTTTTTATTTAAAAAAATGTATGAAAAATTAGCATCAAAAATTCACATTTTAATCAATGGGCTAGAGTGAGGTGTATGCTCTAACATCGTTCCGCTCCCTTTTTCATTTTGCTTCCTACGCCACTGTGTTAAACAATAAAATTAATATTTAAAAAGGTTTATTAAGCACCACCGTACAAAATCGAGCAGCTTGAATAACACTTGCAGATTTAATGTAATGCATTGCTGGATTCTCATTTCCCGGACAGTTTACGCACTCACAAAATTACAACGGTGTAGCTGTTGCGACTTAGTTTTCATCCTTGGGGTTTTACACAAAGATAAACACAACTAACCCTTGAAATCTAAAGAAGCAACATCTGGGATCATGAAGAACTGTGCATTTAGGCCTACCACAATAAGATATTTAGGCGTCAAAAGTGTCCGTGGATAAGGGAGGGCTATAGGGAAAAATGGGAGTAGTAGAGATGATTCCAAATGAAAATACCTGTTCAGGTCATTTAAGGGAAAAGTAATGGTCTTAATTTGCGTTTATAGTTATTTTCTGTTGCCAGACACTTTTAAATCGCTCAAACCGTGTATACAGATTTAACTCCAGGGAGACTGCTGCGTAGCAATTTGTTGACGAGTTTTAGTTCTCATAAAATATGTCTTAAAATTCCGAGTTCTTATTGGAACCAAATTTTTTTCTCATTTTTCCAACGGGTACGGTCGTCTGCGACTAACTCTATCCGTGCGTGATGTCCGTCAAGAGCATGGTCGTTAAAAGTTCCATATATATTCGCCATACTAGCCAATGCTGGCCAGGGGCGTCGATTTGGTTTTCAAAGTCGGGGGGGGCATCTGGCCGAATTTTTTTCCCTGTAATGGAAAAGGTGTCCACAGCTACACATTTTTGCAGGGAGGGAGGGGGCGTGGGTAAGCATCCAAATTTTACAATTTTTTTAAGTGTGAACACCACTTTACTGTAGGGAAGTATTTTGTGGCGGGCTGAAACTTTTTCCTTTTGCGAATATTTGAAAATATGGAGCTTGTATTGCAGAAAAGTTGGATTCTGAGTTTCCTGTAAGGAAATTTGAAATGTTGGGGGATTACTGAAAAATTTTTATATCCTGTTGGCAAATCTGAGATTGAGTGGCTACTAAAGATTGTTGTTGCTGCATAATTTTATCCAACGCCTACGAAATGAGGCTCTCCAAAGAAAATTTTTGGATCAAGAGCCTATATTGGAGAAAATTTGGAATTTTATTAAAAAAAAAAATTATGAAAAATATCTCTGTAGTTACCGTTGTTACTTGATGAGCTGGTGTCACAGAGAACCGCAAATCTCCGACTTGGTCACTTCCAGAGCTCGGAAAAATTAACCAAATTGAAGGTATAAGCGAGCACCTATGCTTAGGAAGTGCAATTTGCGGCGCGCGAAGCGCACCGAAAATTTTAATTCCTTTTTTTTTTTTTGAGCAACTAATGACAAATATAGGGCTCTTATTGGGGAGAATTTGAAATTTCGGAATTTTATGGATTGTCAAAACAACATTGTAGACTGGTTTCACAAATGGCAAATTTCCGAATTCTAGTAAGCCTACATTTCTTCAGAGCTGCCTGCCCCCTGTAGCTACGTTACAGGGTGTCAGAGAAAAGGAGACCCAGATGCAAAATGGTGCTAAATGTTTCAATATTTTGTGTAACTAACAAAACATGGTCGTGGAAAGTGTGGCTAATTACTTCAACGGACTATACGGTCCATGTGAATTTAAATGCGGGGTTTACTCTACAAGTAAATAAAATCACAACGAAAATTGTGATATTTTGCCAAGGAGTTGTACAAAAGTTCTAATAATAATAAGGATTCAGGGACTGTGGAACCCGAGGGGTTGGCCCTTAACCCATGTAGAAAAAGTAGTGGAGCTTAGCTCCCCTTCTCGATATTTGCGAATTGCTCCACTTAAGTTGGGGTGAATTTCGAAGTGTTGAACATATTCTTTGTCGGTCCGCAATGCACATCCAGTTTAGAACACATACAAAGTTCCGTTTCCCCATAGATGCTTTGTGAAGCCAGTATTTCCAACTTGCCCCCCCCCCCCGCAGTCCCGTGACACACTGTTGAAATGCACCCTTTTCCGCCTTTATGCCATGTTCAATGACCCCTTTTCCATTCTCCTTTCACAAGTACAGTCCCCATACCACCTGAACCATGTTTTTTCCTAACAAAATGGTGTGTGCAGAACTGAACTTGCGGAGATGTAAGGGCGTACCAACTAGTTTTGTCACCCATGAGATTGTAGTTTGCATGGCCGTTATGAGTATGGCGCCTATGAGCATCTGTAGTAAACGATAACCGTTTTCCGCTAAATTGCAACGGTCATTTGTATAAGGCCAAAGGATGTTACGTAACCTTTGCCTGTGGTATGGACACTTGATACACAGTACATTGTTTATCTGTTTCCGTTAAGGAACATAATGTGTATAAGAAGCTGAACTGGGTATATAGTACACATATCAACTGCTGTGTGATATATGGCGAACGGCTAACAAAATTAAACGGGGACTTACTCCCGTTGCCTATGTGCAGTCTGTCTCGATTACAGTACAGGCGTCAGACGAAGAATGGAGAAGGGAGAGGACGAACTGTTTCCTCCGTCGGGATTTGTGTTTATCGAAAGTAAGTACAATTTTACCAAATTAAATACCCACTAATCTTTCTGTACGCTATACTAGTGTAGCATACCTTGAGTCAGTATATGTGTAGGTCATTATATAGGGCCCTTGGTTTTTTTAATAACCACTAGTCTACTCGGGAAACTCGAGAAAATGGCAATAGCTCAAAACCTATCAACATGCAAACATTAGTCACATTATTAGAAGTAGTATGACCAGCCCTGGGATCCATCCTTAGGTTTCTAGGTTAGGCTTCAGACATGACCGTACAAAAGTTGTAAAATATTCTTCTGGGCCATTAATAATAATGGTCTTCCACAGTTCGATGACCTTTCTTTATTTTGAACATTTCATTTTATTCCGGATGTATTATAAAACCGCTCTTGTGGTTCTAGGAAACATTTACTGGAAGTGACCGATTCACAGTACACTTCTTGAACCAAATGCATAAGTTATCTGAAACGTTGGTTAACACTCAAATGCCTTCGTTCTTTCAAAATAAACGTCGGTTCACAAAATACACTCTTACTTGGGTGGATTATTAGAAGGAAGGTTTAAAGGAACATATGCTTAAGTATGACAAAGTAAGACTGATGTTTTCTAAATTGCCCTTTTTCTTCTTTCGATTGGCATTACAAACGCCTGATAGGCTATACCGTACTGATAATTACTAGAGGGCTTTGGGAGTCGGATGACGCAAATAGTACATACAGTACTAACAATGCTGAATATTTAGGGACAAAAGCTGGCTCTTGAAAGAATTTGCCCTAGATACATCGATACAGGTGTTTCAGGCATCTCCATGGGGGGGGGGCATCTCCCCCTTTTTATTACCAAGTTCATTACACCATTCCCTACGTTGACAGTTGTTTAAGTTGGTTTTCCGTCAATTTTGGTGCACAGGGGCCCGTTCCACAAAGAGTTACGCACAATCTTAAGTATGATTTACTGTTGACTTAAGTATGGGGAATCAAATTTAAGATTGTGCGTAAGTCTTTGTGGAATGGGCCACTGGAAGCTTAATCTGCATTATCAAGTTCATATTGCATGCCAGTGATAAATTTATACTTTGTTGTGTCTGCTTTCTTCACCTTCGTGAATAGATCGGGTTTGTGAAGGCCAAGGCTCGTTTATAATACTGAAGTTACAGTGTAATGCCGACTAGAATGCGACCTAAAATCAACTACCCCTACCAAATACCCAACTATGTCGGAGATAAAATGTATGCTTTACACCGCACGACAACCGGGTTAGGAAAGTCAATTGGGGCTAACGAAGTGTTGGTCAAAGAGAGTGGTACACGTCGATTGACTGTCTGTATAGAGCTACTGTAGGCTACTGTATGTACTTAGCTTTGCAGCTCACTGACAGGTTAATGCGTATATTTAGGGTCGATAAACAGATACTCTGGGCACATGTACCTGTATTGAATTGGTTACCCATACAGCTGTAGGTATGTCTGGCGAAAGTTCCCATTCCTTCAAATAAATTGCAATCTGACAAAAGCGTGCTTCAACTGCATTTGTGGCACACTGTAACAGGTTAACAGCAGCCTCTAAACCTTAGTAACAATTTGAAAAATCAGAAGAAAAATCTAAATAACGGATGGAGTGATGAGAAAACATTAAATATTGATTAAAGAATAATTATTTATTTATTTATTTGCTCCACCTATTTGCGTTACTTTTTAATTGAGTTCTTTGATCATCTAATTTGCTTTAAATCTTGCCACTATTTATGAACGTGCCACTATTTATGAAAATGTATGTCATTTTTTCATTTCGAATCGCTGGGATGTGATTCGGATCCACAAATTATAAATTCCAACAAAAATTAGGATAAATGCTATAAACTACCCCATACTATGCATCGAAAGCTGGCGCGTTCAATCGTCACAGTTCTGTCAGTGGAAAATTAAAAGTTTACCTCAAGTCAACGCAATACATGTATAAAACAGCATGGAAATGAATTCTAACAGTCCAATTCCAGCTTCATAGAACATTCTTGAGCCGAGATATAAAAACTTATTTACTTAAAACAAATTAGGCCAATACTGTAATTTGTGACTTTCTTCTTTCTCCTTCAATGTACACCTCACATTACCCACTTTGTTTCCCTTTAAGATTGAAATTGTTTTTATGACTTTGAACACTTTCAGTTTGCTTGCACAGCATTTTGCGCAGAGAGAGCTTAATCAATTAAAAGAATAGTCTAAAGCCAAATTTATTTTTTGATATGTTAAAGGGTAAAATACAGTATTCTAAGCATTCTGGTAAAAGTTTTATTCATTTTCCCTGTTCGGTTCTCGAGATATCAGCGATTGAATGGGGCAAATTTTCTACATAAAATGAACTTGGAGCAAGCAGGCGTGATGTCATGGCTTCACATTGTCGGTCAATGGTTTGCATTTATAATTTACCACCAATTTTATGCTACAAGTAGGTATAAATACCATTGGTGCTTCCTGAGCAATGGGAGTTTCATGTGCCTTAGGGGTAACTTAAGGTCAAACTAACAAGAAGAAAATTAAAAGAAAAACAAAACATTCGCCAACAGTGTGAATCCATGACATTACACCTGCTTGCTTCAAGTCCACTTAGGAAATGTGTTAACTTCAATTGCTAATATCTTGATAACCGAACATGGGAAATGAATGAAACTTTTACCAGAATGCTCAGAATATGTTCCTCTTTAACATGTGAAACATAAATTTGTTTCTGGACCATTTTTTTAAATCACCCCGTGAGAGTAAGGGTGCTATCACATCTTTATGCAATTCACAGTTACTTAGAGTAAAGCAAAGAAATACAACGCTTGTAATGTGAGTAGAATAACAATGGTATCACAAATTACTGCCCAATGTACCATCTAATTTGAGTGAATATATCCTATATTCCTAATGTTCGTAGGTCGAATGCCAAGTGTGCACAGAGCGCACTATAGCAAATACGACTTCTGTAAAAGGGCATTACTGAAAGCTGTTCATTGAGTTGATCGAAAATCAACAAAATTTTCCAAACTTGTTAAGTTGTCTTCACATACCAATGACTAAGTGCCAAACTGAGACAATCCCGATATCCTACATACAAATAACTGTTGTATGAGGTAGAACCTAACGGTTTAATTCGGTTTTTAAAAAAATCGTGAGGAGGCACTCTTACTAATTATGCACTAAATCGTTACAAGTCAGAAAAAAAATATAATATTATAACTTTTACCGTAATTCCTGGATGTGAAACTTGACTCATTATGCTAATTTAAAGCATTGTCATGTGGCAGTGCGTGACCCTTTTAAACTCTGTTTAAGTACATTATCGAAATCAACTCAATAAGCCCCTTTAAATGAAAAGAGGATTGGCGTCATTTTAACGAACTTTCAAAAGTGCTTTCCTATCATTTTACAGCCTGGCCGTTTTCGCTGTATGAGGAAGATGACTGGGCCAATATTATTACTGGTACCATCGAACGATGATCATCCTTGAAGCGGGGAACCCGGTCTTGACATACTGTACAGTGTTGTTACGAACATAACTTTCATCTATGACGCTTGCACATGTGTGAAGAGCCTGTAGGCAGTTATTGGTCCTGTTTCTCTTGGTAACTATTGGAGACATTCAACAGAAGTTGTATAAAGTTACCTACGTCATTCTTATAAAAAGTTCTTTTACCCTCTGTCACAATACAGTATGTTACAGTATGGCACTGGATTGTTATGATCTACGGTATGCAATCATGCAGTAAACGTCGCACACATGAGAAAAAGGATAAAGTAGTTACTC
Source organism: Holothuria scabra (assembly GCA_037179385.1). Lineage (NCBI taxonomy): Eukaryota > Metazoa > Echinodermata > Holothuroidea > Aspidochirotida > Holothuriidae > Holothuria > Holothuria scabra. The sequence goes on along the minus strand of CM074195.1, from coordinate 22,610,840 downwards.
AGCCCACAACTAATGCTAATGCTGCAATATGTACTATTCGTTCAGTTTTTCAACCTCCGTCTCTGTTCTTATTTCATAATGGATATGACTTTAAAAACAATTTGTCATCTTTCTAGGTAATATTTGGTTCTGGACATACAAAGCTCACAGCCCTCCGTTATGAGCTACGTAAATTGGCAGAGGTTGAAAAACTTATATCAGAAATCGGCTGATGCTGCAACATGTTTTATTCTCTCATTTTTTTACCTCTGTTACTGTACGTAGTTCACGATGAATTTGCCATAAAAACCAAATTCTCATTGTTCTCGGTAATATTTGGATTTTGGCATACGACGTTGAAAAAGTTCGTTATGAGCTACGTACATTGGCAGAGGTTGAAAAATTATATCAGAAAACGGCTAAAGCTGCAACATCTTTTTCGCTCAGTTTTTTTCAATCTCTGTTTCTGTACGTAGTTCATGATGGATATGACATTTAAAGCAAATTCTCAGGTTTGGGGGGTAATATTTGGATTCTGGGCATACGAAACTTTAAAACCTTCGTTATGCGCTCTGTACGTTGGCAGAGTTTGAAAAAATTATATCAGAAATCGGATAATGCTGCAGCATGTATATACTACTCACTCAGGTTTTCAATCTCTCTATCTGAACGTAGGCCATAATGGATATGATATTAAAAGCAAATTCTAACGTTTATGGGTAATTTTTGGGTTCTGGGCATACCAAGCTTTCAAAACTTCGTTATGAGCTACGTACATTGGCAGAGGTTGAAAAAATTATGTCAGAAATCGGATAATGGTGTAACATGTTTTATTCGCTCAGTTTTCTCAACCTCTGTTTCTGTACGCAGTTCATAATGAATAGAACATTAAACCCTTCGTTATGAGCTACGTACATTGGCAGAGGTTGAAAAAATTATATCAGAAACCAGCTAATGCTGCAACATGAGCAAGCACTGCTGATACACCAGTCTTAACCGCAGTGACTATTGAAATAACTACGACCTACGCATACGTACCGAGGTCGAGGCTTTACTGTTCATTTGTGTGTTATCGTGTTTGCAGCAATGGGAAATCATTTATGAGCTACGTACATGTACATCGCTCATGGTTGTTTTGCTCTCTTTTTGATGTTTTTTTATGGCTAAATTAAAATCTGAAATGATTAAGGCCTACGTATAGGTACAGAGGTCGAGGCTTTACTGCACAATTTTCTGCTATCATGTTTGCAGCAATGAGAAAAACATTTATGAGCTACGTACATGTACATCGCTCATGGTTGTTTTGCTGTTTTCTTGAAGTTTTTATGGCTAAATTAAAATTTGAAATAACTACGACCTACGTACTGGTACAGAGGTCGAGGCTTTACTGTTCATTTTTGTGTTATCGTGTTTGCAGCAATGGAAAAATTATTTATGAGCTACGTACATGTACATCGCTCATGGTTGTTTTGCTGTCTTTTAAATATTTTCATGGCTAAATTGAAATTTGAAATGACTACGGCCTACGTACTGGTACAGAGGTCGAGGCTTTACTGTTCTTTTTTTGTGTTATCATGTTTGCAGCAATTGGAAATCTTTATGAGCTACGTACATGTACATCGCTTATGGTTGTTTTGCTGTCTTTTAAATATTTTCATGGCTAAATTGAAATCTGAAATGACTACGGCCTACGTATAGGTACAGAGGTCGAGGCTTCACTGTTCATTTTTGTGTTATCATGTTTGCAGCAATTCGAAATCATTTATGAGCTACGTACATGTACATCGGTCATGGTTGTTTTGCTGTCTTTTTTAATGTTTTCATGGCAAAATTAAAATTTGAAATAACTACGGCCTACGTATTGGTACAGAGGTCGTGGCTTCACTGTTCATTATTGTGTTATCATGTTCGCAGCAATGGGAAAAAGATTTATGAGCTACGTACATGTACATCGCTCATGATTGTTTTGCTGTCTTTTTTAATGTTTTCATGGCAAAATTAAAATTTGAAATAACTACGGCCTACGTATTGGTACAGAGGTCGTGGCTTCACTGTTCATTATTTTGTTATCATGTTCGCAGCAATGGGAAAAGATTTATGAGCTACGTACATGTACATCGCTCATGGTTGTTTTGCTCACTATTTCATGCTTTCATGTCTGAATTAAACTTTGAAATAACTACGACCTACGTATACGTACAGAGGTCGAGACTTTGCTGTTGGTTTTTGTGAGATCGTGTTTCCCGCAATGGGAAAAGAATTTATGAGCTACGTACATTGGCAGAGGTTGAAAAAATTATATCAGAAACCGGCTAATGCTGCAACATGAGCAAGCAATGCTGATACACCAGTCTTAACCGCAGTGACTATTGAAATAACTACGACCTACGCATATGTACCGAGGTCGAGGCTTTACTGTTCATTTGTGTGTAATCATGTTTGCAGCAATGGGAAAAACATTTATGAGCTACGTACATGTACATCGCTCATGGTTGTTTTGCTGTTTTCTTGATGGTTTTATGGCTAAATTAAAATTTGAATTAACTACGACCTACGTACTGGTACAGAGGTCGAGGCTTTACTGTTCATTTTTTGTGATATAATGTTTGCAGCAATGGGAAAAACATTTATGAGCTACGTACATGTACATCGCTCATGGTTGTTTTGCTGCCTTTTAAATATTTTCATGGCTAAATTAAAATCTGAAATAACTACGACCTACGTATACGTACAGAGGTCGATACTTTGCCGTTGGTTTTTATGAGATCGTGTTTCCCGCAATGGGAAAAGCATTTATGAGCTACGTACATTGGCAGAGGTTGAAAAATTAGTAATACCACTTTTTCAACTTTCAGGCTCTGTACAGGTACGTAGGTTAAGAGGAGGAAGAGTTTCTAATTTTTTGTAAGAAATCAAAACAAGGAAAAGATGTCTTTCAAAGTTCATTTTTGTTAGTATTTTGTCATTGTTACATATTTTTTACTGAAAAGGGGTCAATTGAGGTATTGGCATGATAAAAATGACTAATTTTTCAACGCTGCGTTCTTTCTAACTTTTATCAAGTTAAAATGTAAGCTAGGTTTAAGTTTTAAGTAGAAAAATGGAATAGGAGTATTTTTGATAACGTAATATTGAAAAAGACACTATTTCAATGAAAAAGAAGTTTTTACCGTTCTACAAATGAAGTTGTTGTTAATTGAAAAAAGCATAATACAAGAAATATAGATCTCATTAAATGGTCTAATTTTGTGTTTCTTCCGTCTGTCTTGAGATTTAGTTTGAAATATTGACCTTGTTATCAGAAGTTACCATCAAGTCATTAATTGTTAGTGAATTTTGTGGAAGTTATTTTAAATGAAATTTTAACTGCAATCCTCTCAAGGACAAAAGGAAAAAGGAAGGAAAATATCAAGGAAATCCTCATTTTGGACTGTACGTTTTCACTTACACTATTTCCTATTTTTTGGAAATGTTTCCCAGGGCTTTGCAGTAACTATTGCGCAATTTTCGCATCCGGGAGACTACGTTATCTTATCCGTTCTCTATTCCTAACCCTCTGTGACGGTCTTCCATTTTGAACAAAATAAAATATAACTTAAGCTTGTCGCTCTTGTTACAGTTGTAACTTCCTTGGACATGAAAAGAAATCACCCGTTCAATGTATTTTCTTACAACAACGCCGGAACTTTCACGTCAAAAGATTGCTCGGATGTTTCAAATTGTAAGAAAAGAAGGGTAGCGACCATGTAATAAAGAACGGCAGTTGACAAAAACTATAGAAAGGGCTTCTGAGAACCCCATATAGTCGCTCCCTGGTCGTTCCAAGAACCATGTAATTGAAATATCCCTGAACTAATATGCCATATCGTTTTGTGAAACCAGAGACATCCTTAAATAAATTATCTGTTTTCATGGTCAACGCTTTTTAATTTACAAACATTACAAAGTAACAAAACCAGCAAAGCACAGAATAAAAACACTGTAACAAGTCCATAAAGCGGCTACTATACTTCGCATTCGCTCGTAGCAATAGAACCAGTCCAACCAAAGAGAACGGTGAACACGCTGAGTTAGTAAGTTTGGGAAAAAATGAGTGAAGACCATGAAGACACATACATTATAGCTGACTGCTATGATGACTTCCTGGTGTTTCAATACAAGTTTGGGTGACTATTTTCAGATTTTAAGGGAAAGGACATATTTATGTAAAGTAAAAGTCGGATCTGCGTTGGAATTTGACAAAATTTTCATGTGTAGAAAGCAAGTTATGCTATCCGGGCTGATTATCGTGGACACTGTCCTACTTTTTTAAAGTTAGGGAATTATCCATATTTGTCGGGATGACACACCTCTTGAACATAAACTGGATTATTGCATACTATGTATCACAAAAACTTTATTTTCTATCAAGTCCTCCCGACTCTCTGGCAAAAAGCCGTTCGACGAGACCAAAACTTACGCGTTTTGACTATACGCCAAAACCTTTCCTTCAGCATACTAGATCTTAATACACACACTTTTACGGCCCATGTGCAGAAGTACCTTGATTCTAAATACCCAGTACATTAGTCTACTGTACACAAGGCTTAGTTACAATTTCAAGTTCCGCTTGATTTCAGTACGGCCGAAGTGGAAACGTAATACAGGCTACTACTTACATCACTTGCTTTTCACGAGTTCAAGTTTATCTTTAAAGAAAGGAATGAATGGAGGAGTATAAATTACTCAAATGAATCCTTTAACACGCACCATCGGCTTTGATTATGAACAGCTGCATACAGTACGACCACGATGCTGTTACGTAATAATTTCATGGCAGGATGCACGCGGTAAGGGTGACAAAAGAAGGATACATCAGATAAAGCAAGATAAAGGTCGAAGCTAATTGTTAACACTCCGACCAGCTTAAGCCAATTGTTGGTCATACCAAGGAGGTTCTACCTTGTACCGTAGAACCTCCGTGGTCAAAAAAGGGGGAAGAAATCAAAATCTCATATTTCTCCGATATCGAAAAAGTCACCGTGACGTTCAACTTCAATATGATTACAAGTCAAGTAGTAGCCTAATAGCACAGGAGGAATACTGGCCCTGTGCCTAGACTCCAATCAGCGGCGTAACTACAGGGATCCCCACAAAAGCTAGTCATCCCCACTCTTCCCATGCTGTGCCCTGCTTTTTCCTTATCTGCCCCCCCCCCCCCCCCAAAAAAAAAAATAATTTCGATAGTCATAATGGATGATTGCCTATAGCTACACATCCAAACCATGCATCTACATCTCTAGATTTTTTCGTTCATGTCTTGGAGCTACAACATTCTAAAATTTATGTTCAATTATTCATAGACTACACTGTTGCTGTTGTGCAAGGCTGTATGTATAGGTCCAATCATTGATTGCCTAGTTGAGTATGAATTGGCTGTATAAGGTATCTTCACAACTCTCGACGGTGAGAGTCAGGCATTCCGGACGCAACATCACGGTCGCGATAAAGCAACACTTCCCCAAAGATTGACTTCGACATTTTCGGCTATCTAAGTTTAGCGTGAGTTTTCAAAAAGAGAAGAGTTGAGAGTTGCGCCCCTGATGTCCAAGATTTCGACCTTGGAGTCACAACTTTATCCGATTCATACAAAAGACTGTAACAAGTGTCCCGCGGGAGGAACGTACAGGCCCTGGAGGGGCCCAGGGAAAAGGGTCCGACTTGAGAAAATCTTTCGAAGTCCATGCCATTTAAATAAACATGACTGGGTGAATATTTATTCTACCTGTCTACAGGCTTTATTGATCAAGTTGAATTTTAGATTCGAATTCCGCACAATGCGGCCGCGAGTGACACAAATCTGCTTGCACGTAGGATACGGGTCGGATATCGACTAATGTGGCGAGCATGCTTTACTTCTAGTACTCTGTTTGTTTATGGCGTACCTGTAAATTTGGAACGCATATTAATCATAGTCTCGCATAGTGAAACTATAAAACTTAATTTTTCAAGAGACCGGAAGCTACTTACATACCTATCATGGTGGCATTTGTAATTCAGTCATAATATTATGACTTATTGAAAAAATTCATGAGTAAATAGTGAAAGGACCGCCTATACAGACGCGTATTTAAAATCGTCCTTTCGTGGCGGGTAAATGAATATACTAGAACCCCTCCCCAACACCCACAGATTGCTGAGAACATAGAGTACGTGCCCGTTAAACATAATCAAATCTTAATTTGACCTGGGACAACGTTAGTCGAACTTCAACAGCACTTGTTCCTTATCACATAGACAAACTATCCCCAGCCCTACCTCACAGTCTTGCGCAAAGCTTTATACGACTAATTGTAGAATATTGGCAAAAATTCTCAGGCATGCCAGATTATGCAGACTAGACAGGTGGAAAGTTGTACAGGTGTATAGCTGCGGAAAGTGTACAGGTGTGTAGATTGCCCAAAACTTGACCCGAAAACCATCTTCTGACCTGTCATTTTTTTATGTAAAGTTATGTTTCTAAAAGTTAAAAGTTATTAGGAGGCTGAAAGGGGATGTATTCGGGTGGCCCAGGTTTGTACAAGTCTGAGCCACAGTAAATTGTGTGAAACTTGAAAGGGTTGGCTTACACTGTCATTGACCCGAAATTTGGGTAAATGTAGAGAGAAAGAAGAAATATCTGGTTAAATCGGGTAGCTTTTAGTCCATTACCATAGTCGAAGATCTCGGGAAAAAGGGGGACTAGCCCAAACATTAAATTTCAAGTTTCACCCATGTTGTACTCGAGGTCTTATCAATATTCCCAAGGGGCATTATTCCAAAGGTTCATTATTTCGAATTAAACATATGAATCGCTATTCCGAAGGGTTGTGATTCCGACAGAAGGGCCGTTATTCCGAATTAAACATTAGGACCATTTTTCCTAAGGTTTGTTGTTTTGTTATTACGAATCTAACATTAGGACCGTTATGCCTAAGGTTCGATATCCGGAATGTGAAACTTGAACCGTTATCATTCCGAAGATTCGTTATTCCGAAGGGTCTTTATTCCGACTAGAGGATCGGGTTCAAATATTCTGAATTATTCCCGAATTATCACCCAATAACTCAAAGTCGGTATCGTGATCACGGCGTGTGGACAGACCTTCACAGGTTAGACTCAAAAGACTCACCAGGGTCCTGATATGCATGGAGGCAGGGAGCTACTGCTCACTGAGATTTTTAACCTGTTCATACAAGTTTGACCTTGAAAAGATAAACACTACAAAGTGGAAGGTTGCACATTTTTTGTCCAAATTATTATTTTATGCCCTTTGAACCCGGAAAATCAGGTTTAAGGGTCCTTTTGCCATAATTTTATTAGACAAATTCGGGAAAGAGTCAATGAAGTCCTTTTGGCCCGGTGTCACGAGCGCAAAACCGGAACTTGTCTTGTTCGGAGAGATATTCATTCGGAAAACGGAATAACGAACAACAACCATGGTACTCCGTGCCTGCTAATGATCTCCCCAGGGAGTTGCTAGAGCAACTCCTTGATCTCTCACCCCATAGAAGCTTCTATGGTTCACTGCATGCATTAGCATGATGTGGCTATGGAGAAGCACAGTTTTCAAGAATGCACCGCAGTTGAATTATTTTTGCTTTCCCCTTTTGAAATGGTAAATGAAAAAATAACACTCTAATCGAACGACCAAGAAGCAGATTCTCCTTCACGGAGTAAGTGTCCCCAAGGAGGGTTTTTCGGGGTGGGTGGTGGAGGGGGACGGGGCAGCGGTTCAATTTTTCGGAGGGCGGGTAGCTCTTTTGCAGAACGAAAACTCAACAAACGACTGGCTTCAAGTTAAGTTCTACTTGCAAGCAAATGCTACTTCCAGCCTGTTGACGTGTTGCGACTTTTCAAACTTTTCTGTACGCTCCGCGCTAACCGATACCGATATTGGAGGAAAGATTAGATCTATCTTTCAGGGTTTCATATTTCGTGCAGAGAAGGCTGTTCTACCTTAAGCTGACAATGAAGTTTATCTAGTATGTCGTTAAATCAAACCCACGAGAAAACATCCATTCATCCCGTTTTTTTTCGGTTTCGTTCAAACTTGGAGACATGTTAATTCGGTATCATTTGCCGGGAAATTGGGCAAACTGTTAATATTTTTCGGGTAGATTCGATCTTGCAACCCCCCCCCCCCTCCCCGGCCAGCAGAGAAGCCCATACGCCTTCTCACTTTGCAACGTGGCATACCGGCTTTTCTCAAATGGCGCTAGTAGCAAAAACTATTTCTGGGAGGGAGCGTGGACAACCACTATTGACAATGTCATCAAAGGGGCTGGCCCGTCCAAGTGGGAACTTAGAGAGGGCGCTCTCACATGGGTACCAGTAGCATACCATTATAGAGGTACCGGTTGCACAAAACAAGCGCAGCCGTAATGTCTGCATGGAAAATATGTCGCTTTTTTGAGCGTAGGCCAGACTTTTATCCTCACTGTTAAGTTCATATTAAGCTGAATAATAAAGAGATTCCTGGGTCGCCGCTAAACATTTTCCCGGACAATCCCAAACCTAAACAAGATTTAACTGACGGTCATGTGGGTTAAAACAAGAAAAGAAGACTTGATGCCTAATATCTGAACAGAATGTGGTTCTATAGCAGCCTAGTAGCCAAGTCGACTTAAACCAACCCGAGCCAGACCTATTCTAGTGCTTCATACTCAGCATAAGCAATGAAGTAGGGAAAACAAGCCAATGAGCCATTTCTGGAAAAAGAGCCGTGGCGGGTCCGACATAAACCAATTCGAATCTAGACCGTGAAATCCTGATCTAATTAAATAACTACCTAACATGGACGTCCGCAGGCATGCACAAGGGAGCACTTGTCCTCCTAGTGCCCCCCCCCCCCCGCCCGAAAATCCAAAAATTGAAAAAACGTATAAAAATCAAAGCAAAGACCGAACAAAACGTGTTTACCAAGCTTCTATGCGAAAAATAGGCTTTAGAAATGCCATTTCCAGCGATCTGAGAGGCATTTCGGGCCGAAATTTTCGCACGCTTCGTATCAATTCGTTGTGACTCGGAGGTTTTGCCCCCCATAGAATTTCTGTCCCCTCCCGATTTTGGACGCTCATGCTAGCTAAGCGAGCTGAAGATGGGTCGCTCGGCTAAAGTTGTACTAAGAAGTTTCGCGTACATGTAGGTCTATTTCTTTTTTCGAGGCTTTCCATATAAAACCTAAAATTCCAAATCGTAGCAGGGACACCCCTCCCCTTACACATGAACATGAAATATCATAGGTTGGACACTGAAGGAATATGTCTTGAAAAAAGTTGGCATTTTTTCACTAGGGTGACTGGACATTGCTTTGGTAGGGCAGTCTTATCACTAACACGCGTGTCCTGCCTATTGCGGCAGGGATTCATCCCCTCCCTTAAAAATATATCATACCTGCAGACCGTAGGTCCCGAACCACTGAGTCTAACGGTGCTCAATCCATATAAGTCTACACAGCGCTGAAAATATTTGGCAACATGTTAGCACACTCCACTTTAGGGAATGCCCCGTCTCTGATCTTAAAGGTTGCCACTAAATGTTCCTAATTTCATCGATGATGGGAATTGTTACCAGTAGTCCATCAGGGGTATGTTAAAAAAGGCCCTAAAAATCGACCTTCGTTGTACCTTTTCTTTACCAAGGTTTGATAGGTGGGTATGATAGAGGGATACCTCAGCAACATTTTTTCACTTGTTGGACAATATGACAGGTGTTACTTTTTGAATAAACAGCACTTTTGTGACGTCATAACTTACCGCACGGACGAAATCCAAAAGATACTTTGTGTAACTTAATGTACATACACAGACTAATATACCTCCCAAAACCTACAACTTTACACTAGATTAAGTCTTAGGTACACAAAGTTGGGGAAACTACACTTTTTTGTTCTCTGGGTGAACGGATGGAGGTCAGATGGGGTGGGGCTGGGGTTAAAGTGGGCGCAGAGTGGGGGACCCAAGGCCCCTATTTAGTAGGCTAGTAAAACATGAAGAGTAACTACAATTTTATTTCATGAAGATATACCACTGACCAAAGTGAGGCAGTTAATCATAGCAGCAGAAAGGTCACGTGCCATAGGTGCAAAATGAGGGCATGGGCGTCCGCAGGTATGGGCAAGGAGGGGGGCACTTGCCCCCCTGGAAAATCAAAAATTTGAAAAAAAAAAACGTATAAAATGCAAAGCAAAAACCCGAACAAAACTTCTTTTCCAAGTTTCTGTGCGAAAAATAAGTTAGAAATGCCATTTCCGGCGATCTGGGAGGCATTTTGGGCTGAAATTTTCGCATGCTTTGTGTCATTTCATGGTAACTTGGAGGTTTTGCCCCTCCCTAGAAATTTTGCCCCCCTGACTTTTTTTCTGCGGTCGCCCATGAATGAGGGCGCACTTTCTATGTTAGTTTTATAAGCCAATCTCTTCCCGCCAATCATGAAGATTTTTCTTTTAACTTAAAATTCGGCAATGGAAGATAAGCCCACATTCCCAATGTTCTCTGTTCTCATGCCATATCAATTTCAGAATTCATAGAAGCAGTAAATAAGATATGAAATAAAATTCAAAGACAAATTTTTATATGCCTGATAGGCATATCACGTCAAGAATGGGAATCATTGTTTGTCGATGGTTTCAACTGACACCCTGAACAACAATGTGTTTCATTTTCCAAAATGATCCCAATATAACCTATTTTTGTGAACAAACCTTGAAGAGTAACTGCAACAAATTTGCTGCTACAAATTAAAATGCATTTAAATTTTTTGGCCTCAGGGTGTATCAAAGCAACCCTTTTACACTAACCTCTAACATTTTGTTCCTGATGTTTGGCCACATGTATCCCTCTTCTGTCCAACCAGTATTGATAATGATGACTTGAACTGGTCTACACTGGTGTAACTTATACATCCTCCTCCTCGTCACTGTCCCCATCATCGTCACTGATCTCTCCTTCATCTCCCTGGTTGGTACATTGGTTACATCGGCAGGCTTCAGTACAATGCAAGGAGTTTTTGCGGCATTGGCAGTTTCGCGTTGAGCAGTCCTTCTTACATCTGCAACTCATTAGCTTCAGTATTGCTTTGGGGTCTGGAGGTAAAGTCATCCACTAGATGGCAAGGTTTTCCCCATCCATTTTCCAGCCATGCCCAACTGGAGAACCTACATCAGGTCGTTGCTTAAGGGCATTCCTCCACACATATGCCTGATAATTGGCACGTTTCACATGGTGAATCAATGCATCATGGTTAGGAGGTAGGTTTCCACTCTTACATCTTGTTTTTGTGAAAAGTTCATGGCGAAGTTTGTTAACTTTTGTTTCAGTTTGTGATCCATACAACCTACACACAAACGTCTCACATGAGTTCATTAGTAAATCGTTGACACTTTGAGCTGATCCAAGCAGAGACATTGTCGCAACTGTTTCGTTGTCTTTCATGAACAATGAAAAGCTTTTGCTTTTTCCCTTCCCATAAAAAGAACTCACCGAATCGCAGCCGGTAAATGCATGATAGCCGATTAAGGCATTTGCTTTTTCATGGCCAAGGGACTCTGCAATCTCCCCCAACTCAATTATTCTTCGGCTGTTCTTGGTTCCAGTGTCTAGATACAATGTAGCTGGGATAGCATGACTATGAGCTATACCCAAGACTGCAACATCATTGTCAGGGCTAGGGATGACCACAGCTTCACACTCCAGTGCAGCATTGGCGGCATGCAAAAACATCCTTGTATCAGCTTCTTCCTGGGTAGAGTACAATTCATTCACTTCTGTATATTATCTCTGAACCATCACTAGAAAGGCAATGGCTTTGTCACTATGCCCAATAAAAAGTGATATTCCTTGCAAACTTGAAGCATATTTTGGTTCTGCCATTCTCGGAATAAGAACTCAACAATTTCACTTTTGTTTTCATTATTTGAAAGAAACTTCTTCCACTGCAGGGTCTTCTTCTGTTGAGAAGATACAATTTTCACACGGATGTCACCCGATTTGCCCCTCTTGTCTCTTTCAGCTCCTTTGATACTGGTATTAAAGTACCTATCTGGGACAAAGTCTATCCTCCTACAACTTGTAATTCTTGTTACAGATAGCATTATGTTAAGAACCTGGCTGGCAAACTGACCGAATGTATTTGCGTGAGAGTTGACTAGTTGTTGCAGGACAGCCATCCCATCAAATATCCATGCTGAGGTTTTCGGTTTAATGCTGTCCAGTTCTGCTGGAACATGGCCTTCCTCCAGCAGATGCAGTAGTTTTGCCTTCAGTTGCTTGTTTTGACAAGGCATCCAGTGGTAGTTGCAAAGGAGTAAGGATAAGTACCAAGAGTGTACTTGAAGAGTTCCTCTAGCCCTATTTGTCGATTGAGCTTATTATTGACTACCAATATTGAACTAAACAAACTCCGATCTTCTTGGATGCTTAGAGTAGGTGAGATTTTGACAACTCTTTTGATATTCTTGAAAGTTTTTGATTTTAAGAGTTTAATGGGTGCAAAGAATTCTACCTGGTCGGATAACAATCTTTCATTGACAAATGACAGAAAGGCGTCTTCACCATTCAATTTTGCATCAAGCAAATTCCTGAGAACATCTGTGGGAGAAACAAACCCTGCAGATAAGTGAATGAGCTGGTCACACTCTTCAGAGAATGGATTAACAAACCCCATGAATGTTTCTGCAACTTTGACCACGTCGCTCTCATCACGATGCAAACGACTTTGGTCTTTGTGAAGCCATGAGCAGCTTTCATTCACTCCTGACAGGTCCCTGCTTGCAGCCACGGTTGAAGCCCTTTCTGGACAAGAGAGTGTCCATCTCTCAACAGCGCCATGGTTCAAACTGAAGCCAACAATTCCTCCCGCAGACTTTGTGTCTTTGTTGAACGTTTGTTCAATTGCCATATCACATGCAATTTGACCAAATGTATTAAACTTCGAGCACTGCACCACAAATTCTCCACTTTGTAACTTTTCACTGATTAAGGGATGTGTTTCAGGTAATGTCACCATGTCAAGCCAGTAAACAGTGCAGTATCGCATATAATTAGTTCTGTCATATGCGAACATCCACGGCAACATTGATCGAATAGAAGCGAAATGCAATTCAAAGTTTCCAGTTCTCGTTGCTTTGATGAAATTGAGAACACACTGCATCATTTCCAAAAATGAGGACCAGAACTGAAACATCGGCGATTGATTAATGCGTAAAAATTCATCATATTTTGCTAGAAACTCTTCCATATCCCTGTTAGTGAGTAGTTCGTATGCATCAGATTGATTTTCTCTTTTGGCTTGCAGTAGTGATGTAACTTCATTCACTAAACCCGGATCAGTTGTTCTAGTAGTCTCCAGAAATGCATTCCACCGTAGACGATGAAGTGCCTCATACACAATTATGAATATCCTTGTTGAGCGATTGTAATGTTTACCTGACATAACACCCTTCACTGAACCAGATGCTAGAACCCCTGACTCAATCAGTATGTCTTCTAATCCTGTGTCTTCAAATCTTTTACCAATAACTCCCAGCATGACACATGTTGTATGGAATGCTCCAAGCCTGAGGACAATTTTATTGAATTTTTCCTTCTCATGCCATAATATTTGAAGAGCCTTGCTATATATGGCTTGGTCAAGAACAATTACAATTTCCTGTTGTTGCTGCTTAGAACAAATTTCCATTGTTCTCTCCAATAATGCATGTACAGTTGACATCTCGGTTGGGCTTGATGGTATGACTGGTAAGTAGCCAACTGAACTGATTTCTGGTGTACTTTTTCTTTGCGAAGAATTGAATCCTGACCATCCAGCCACTACCTGTATACTGTCTGGTACAGTGCTAGTTGGAGGTGATCTTAGAAGCACCCAGAGAAAACCTTCCTTCTCAGCATACTTTTGTACTGATTTGTCTTCTTTGAGTAATTCAGTATTGATCTGAAAGGACCCTGGTCCTACTGTTTTGGTCTGAAAATAGTGAGTGGATAGATTTTGTTTTGCTTTAAAAGATCTTTCTCCTGTGCGTTTTGAAGGTTTTGGTGAAGTCTGTGACTCATTTGAACAATATCTCTGCACTAGAACACCATTCGGTTATTGGGTTGTGCCCTTACCTGATAATGTTTCCTCTTATAAATCAATATTGTCTCACACGGCTGTTGTAAATTGACATGGTGTTGATATTTGGTGGTAGCACAGCTTCTTTCTTGACAACCTGTTTTGCAATTGCTGTGTCAAGTTCCTGCAGATATGTGTGCGAAACAGAATGTCCGAATTTATTCATCAGGGTCAAAACTTGAACATTGTTTGTCAAATGACGAATACTGACACCAAGGGATACATGTTTTGGCGTAACGACTCTACCTCGAGAGTATGCAAAAACAATGTCCTGAGCAATAGACCTTAAACACACCTTAAGATCTAATGGCAACTCTATCCTTGTATTGCTGGTAAAACTCACTTCAGCAAGAGATGGGGCAATCAATAGTGCAAGAAAATTGTGAAGTCGGCAAGGGATTAATTTGTCAACATTTTCCTGATTCAGTAGGTCGCTGGTGGGTGGCCATTTCAAACCACTTGTAATATTACTGAAGGAATCCCTTAATAACTGTGCTGCATGATACAATTCTTTTGTTTCATTAATCTCATAAGATAAGTACGGAGTGTCAACATCACTGTCAGCAGACATTTCACTTTGGGAGCTGCCAGATTCCACAGATGTCCCAAGAAGAATGCCTTTCGGAACACATTCAGAAAACACAAGTTCACATTTGGTTCTCTGTCTAGGACGCCAAAATGCAATATTCTTCCCAAATTTCCCAATCAAACGCTTTTTCAACTTTTCTGCCCTAACGTTGGAAATGTCACCACCTTCTGCTTGTATTAGTTGAATGAACCTTTCTTTCAATTTGGTCATTTTTACAACTTCAGCATGCAGTATAACTTTTTGCTCAACCTCCTGAGCAATAATATTGAAAGCGTCTTGATACGTTGGTGATGGTTTGTTGCTATGTTATAAAGAAGATTCACAACTTGCCATGTAAGCAGAATAGCATGACTTATGATACCTCACCTCAATTGCAATCAAGTCCTTATCCCGGATATGAATGAGTAAATTCTCGTCATTTAGATCTGCAGCTGCAGCTTTGAGCTTCCTCTCAGCTTCCACAGTCACACACTGTGATAGTCGTTCTTGTTGTCTGCTCCCAGATGATTTACTTTTGAAGAACTTGAGACCAGTGGTGCCACAGAGTTTACTGGTACCTGCCAAATGGAAGATAAATTTACGTGGTAAGTTTTAAAAACCCAGGCAAGTGACTGGTAACTCCTAAAAAGGGGAAATAATTTGTAAGACAATCAATGGTGCACGGTGAAGCCCTACGCTCTCTCATCCGAGGGTCCAGGGGCCCGCTTCAAGGCCTTTAGTGGCATTGCTGTCGTTATAATACAGAATTCTGATTGGATAGAACTTCAAGGGCTGTTCGCACAAGTTTAATAGCCGAGATTTATAAAAAAAAATTATGACAGATTCTTTTCAGATCTTTGGAAAAGGGGGGGAATAAATAAAAAAAAAAAATAAGAGGGAAAGTTAAAACAAAAATGAGTAAATCCTCTAAAAAGAGGAAGTATCTCGTGCCTGCCAGTGAAAATCTAACAGAGCAGTAATTCATAACATGAACAAAGCCACGGGCGGCACGCCCCCTAAAAGATATTGTCCTGGAGGAGGAAAAAAATTATCTCAATAAACTACGAAAACGCACCCTTCAAAACATCTTCTGTCAAAAACGGTAGATATCACACCATTTTGCATCTAGTCTCATTAAAAAAGGAAAACTATTCAAAGGGAAGAGGAACACGACTCCCCTTAGACCCATCCCGCAGGTCGGCAAAATTCTTCATTGATTTTCCCCCTTCCCATTGATAACGGTAATAATAATGACTTCGACATATCGCCTAATACACCGACCATGTCAAAGAGTTTCTCAGCCATTACACCTGGTCATTGGTCACTCGTCAAAATGACAGTACAAAATTCAAATCACTTGCTGTTCTTACCTGGTACAGTGAACAGTGATGCCACTTCGTTGAATCAAACAATGCTACCTTATCCTACCCAAGCCCTTGGTCGGGGGGGGGGGGGGGGGGGGACAAAGCCCATCTTGAACCTCCCACCCATATGCAAACTTTGAAGTTGCCACTGACTAAATACATTTTACACATATGTGGTGCGTCTAGGAAAAATATTCCCATGGGAAGTGTTCTTGCCCCCCCCCCTCCTTTGAACCTTGACTGGCTACAGGCCTGATCCTACCTATTTTAAATAATTAAAGAGTTTACAGGTACCTGCCAAGTGGAAGATACATTCACGTGGAAGGATTCGTTCTGGTTGGTGGGAGGTCGATGAACGGTGACGCCTCTTAGGGCCTGGCTCACCAGAAACTTCACCTGCAAATTGAAAACATTATGTGATGTTTGCTGTAAACATGCCAGTCTATAATGTTGTACGTTTGAACAGAATTTCCCACGATAAAAAAAAACAACAAAACAAAAACAACAACAAAAAAATCCTCAAAATTTCATAAATTTTTGCCACTTATATAAATGTAACAGTGTTGATGTTAAATCCAATTAAATATTCAATATGAAACGAGAAACTTTTAAGGTGGGAGATGTAATAAATGGTAATAATAATATGCTTGAAACGTTTTCAGAAAACCTGTCAAGCAAATTTGCTCTCCCTCTTATCTAACAATGTTCAAGCCGACCAAGCCGACCACAAACTCGTGAGCTATAGTGTGTTTATTGAAATAAACACATTCCATTGTTACAACAGGGCTGATAATTTCCATCTATTGGCATGAGTTTTGAATGGACAGTATAACTTGTATGCCTGGAGGGATACTAGGCAAAACCCAGCGTATGTGTTTATATGCCTGGTGCCCAATCATTTTCTTCATTCACGATGGTCACGTTCCTGACCTAGAATCCCCCCCCCCCCCTCTCCTTTGCAGAATTTGCGGTGCTGTACTAAGGGTCGTTGGCAGAGTTTACAGACCGCAACCACCCCTTTGAGATAAAAGGTACCCTCATTTCAGAGTCCCTTATCTTTGAATGACCGTTGGCCCATCTCAGACTCTACGCACGATTTATTGTTAAACACTCAGGCAAACGTGCCCGTGCCCAGCCTCCATCCTTTGACGTATTACTTAGTTCTATGACCTACTGTAGTGACAGACACTCATCACCCCATGTAGGCCTACATTCTTGGTCGGGGAACCAAAATTCTCAATTTGTGATTGCTCTTTAGTAAACGACAAATTCGAAAGATGTAGAGTAGCTCATATTACACAGCACGCACAGAGATGCACTCTTTACAAAGGCCAGACAGAGGGGTATTAGCCTGACCGTTGATAGGCTACCTTGGCAAGGATTTGAAGCCTACAACGCTTTTGCCGATCGGATAAAATGCCGAGGCCAAGATCTTTCAGAAGGGTAGTCATTCAACCAACTTCAAGGGAGTACGTGTTTACTTTAAACTAAACATACCTCCTTTGTACTCCCTCTAGTTTATCTTGAAGTGACGCCTGATTTGGATCCCGAACGGAACAAGCATACTCTGTCAAAGGCTTAAGAAAGCCTTTATAGGCTGCCAATTTGACTTCTTTGAAACAAAAAGAAAGATTCCTACGTAAGAAGGCCAAGGACCTCGTTCCGTTTATTACATACGGACTGTATGTGATTACCCCAGTTGAGATTATTGGTGACAGTCACCCCCAAGTATTTATTAGAGTCCACTCTCGTCAGATAAGCTTTAGCCTACTAAAATATTCTGCCGGGATTATGTTTCGTGATCAAGGGAAACAGGCAGGCCTATGTAAGTGAGTCACAAAATAAAAAGTCAAGTTACCTTCGTTCTCATCTCTGCTTCTCTTTTGAGCCTTTCTTAGGCTGGATTTGTTAGTAAAATCCTGGTAGCAAGAGCGATGAAACCTAAATCTCGCGTAACCAGCACCCTCAATACCATGCAACCAATGCGTTTTAGTTTTTCATGCGATCTCGCAAAGACGCCCAACGCCAAATTCATCCCATAATTTTGCGTAGTTGGTGAATGTTTGCCAGCTCTTTTTGGTGAATGTGTTCAACTTTTCATCCGATATTAGCCGAGTATGACACAGGCAAACCTCCGGGATACTTGTCATTTTGCCGACATCGATGCATGAACACAAAAACTGCGTCACGTAATTATACCGATCACGCGTCAAGCCGTTGCTAACACGACTGTGTCCTCGTCAATGTCACGTGGTGATCATTTGACCTGTACGGTGTATTCTGATTGGAGCAAATTGTTACGATTCTTGCGCCTTCTCGTTTGTTTAGCTAAGAAGGTGGATTAAATTAATCCCGATAAAACTCATGTTTACTCCAAAAATAACACCTCCCGAACTGTCCAACAAGTGAAATTATGAAAAGAGATAACTGAACTATACTAATGTGTATTCAAACCTTGGTAAGGCGATAGGTGCAACGACGGTGCAAGATACAGACACTCAACTGACAGACTACAGAGTCAATTAAACGATCATATTTTCAAGTGGCGTATTGTGATGACAGCTGACAACAGTATGTAACGTTGTAATTTGTATCGTTTGCCTCAAATGTGACAATAATGACATCAAATCGGGCACGGTGCGTGTGTGCGATGACTTCGTGACAAACCTGAAGCAATAAATGTAAACTTAGTAACTGAAGGCGCAGGTGGGGCGGTGCCCTTCCGCCAATTGACGTCCTAGGAAGGTTCTGTCGGTACATTTGCTGATCTTGTCGGTACATCCACCCGATGTGGAAAACACCCAACAGACGTATCGCATTGTTTTTAATGGTGGAGCTTTTTTAATTGTCCTCTATCACCTGATCACAGATAGCTCTCAAACTATCATATCCAAATATCGAAATTTTCGCGCGCTATTCCGTAAAAGGTTGTGCTATCTGTCAACACATTTTGATAGGAGTCACCGCGGAGTCTCGGGTAAGCAATAAAGCAAAGTTTCAAAGATTTTTAAAAAAATCACCAGACTTGCTTTAACTGTTTTAGGTCGACTTTTTTGGACAGTAACCAAAAACGGTGTATGAAGCAGAGTCTGACCCAATGCATATTTCGTGGGAAAATGATATTAATTCTGGAGCGCTTAACCCGCTTATGTATTGAACTTAGTTTGAAGTCCATGCAGGTATTTCTGGGGATAAATACTTTCTCCGAACAGAATGCATTAAAGTATAAATACAAAGGGGACTTGAGGAATTTTCTAACGGCATATCAGAATATTATATTAGAATTCAATAGATTAAGAACATTTTCAAACACTATCACTTCGAAAAAAGTACCAAAGATAACATCATTTTGCATCTTAGACACCTTATACGACCAAAGGGTAGGGGACACCACCCTTTACCCACCATAAAGTGAAGAAGGGTCCCATACAGTGCATGCATTTGTGAATATACAAATCCTAAAAGACAGATCAAAAAGACCAAATTCACACAGTGCTGCCCGGTCAACCGTCAACTGAGGTGGATTACGAAGTCACGTGTAAACTCCCACCAGCACCACCACCTGGCTGGAAAATTGACGGGTAAACTGTTAAGTGATAACCTTTTAAAAAAAGTCGGTACATTGACTCATTTGTTCTCGGTAGATTTACCTAATTTTGGTCTACCCCCCCCCCCCCCACACACACACACACACACTTTTGCAACTCCAGTTAAGCTACTGAAAACGTGAATCAATATGATTATTTTTTGGTGGTTCCGCCAGAGGGACACACCAAAATACGGATCCGATTGTAGGGGAAGTCGTCGAAGTGAGGCATAGCGCTTCCCGTGATAGGCGTTGGGTGAGTGGAGACAATGAAAAATGTTGGATTTACATTAGGCACGGAACAATATGATGTTATTTTGAAGAACAACAAAAAATAAAAACAAGCCGGGACCCCCCGGTGATGTTACAGAAGGGTTTGTAAGATATGCAGATAGAGAGATGGGAATTTCTGAAATGAACAAATGTGAAGTACTTTTCGCTGAATTATTGAGACATTCATCAAATAGAGTTCACCTGAAACCTTCACAGATTTTAAATAAAGGAGAACTTAATTTGTCATTTCATGCATCTGATCTGAAACTAAATCATCTCCCTCCCATTCACTCGTCTATTTCTTTTCCCGTTTGGCTCCGTCATCTCCCTTTATTCCTTAATTTCTTTTTTATCAACCCGGTGGTTTGAGCTAGTCTATCCTGGCGCTGAGAACGTCAGGGGTATCTTGCCCTCTGTTCTCTGACCCATCCCTTTACAGACGCGCTACCGTAAGGACAATTTTATTTTTAGGAGCAACGCTGCCTGCACTCAAATCAAACTCAATTAAGAATAGTTAGACGGTTCCATCCGAATGTACTTAATTCAAGATATCCACTTGAAAAGGACCAGAAAAACAGTCTCCAAAAGTAATTGGGTCAGGATATTTGATTCGGGATAGTAGAGTAACTGGGGTGATGTTAAAAGCGGGAGGGCGGGAATAAATTATGACACAAATGTACCGACAGCTTATAAACGTACAGAAACTTGTCAGGTTGTCAATGGGTATACGGTACCACTTGATCAGTCGCCCCGCACCAGTAAGCAAGTGACCGCCCTCCACCCACCAAAGGCTTGCATTATTTTCCACCGTCACACTTAAGTAGTTACAAGAATACTAATACCAGCTTCATCAGGGCTCGCGCAAGGATTTGCATGACATGGGCCAATATTCCAAGTGAGGAACAGCATCTCCAAGCCCCAACCGTGACAATGGTAATGAGTTGCCAATGGGACATAGAACGCCGTATTTGCAAGCTTGAAAGCCCGCCGATACTTTTGCCTTCTTGAAACAACTGAAATATTTGAAAACATCAAAAACTTCATCATAAGAGGACGTTTTGAAGTCTTTCAAAAAACTTCCCAAAAAGAAATTCCAAAATTTAGGGACTATTGAAGAATCTTCCTTCCTATGGGCAAATCAACTGAGGGTCACGGTAGCTGACTTAACTAGCTGTATCATGTTTTTAGTGCTAGGAATGCTATGGATAATCCTTAGGACTAAAAATATGATGCAGCTAGTCAATCCGATTGCGATTCCCGACGAAATTGGTCACCCCAAACTAAGAATTTCGTGTGGGTCTATCAAAATTCTCATTTGGCACAGCCCTTTGATTGACATTAAATTCCATACTGCATAGTAGGTAATATTACAAAGCATGTTCAAGGAGTGTCCTGATTACACAGTATAGCTTTTTGCTCACCAAGGCATGTTCTAAAGCATGTAACCAGGAAAGTGTCATGATAATGATTTTAGACAACTGTTGGAAGGGCTAAAAGGTTTGGAGAATTGCAACTGTCTGGATGATGAAAATATGCCTTGAGGACTTTTCCCGAGAAGTTGATGCAATTTTTAGACAAATATTCGAAAGAAAGGGTTACTTTACACTGAAGAAGGTGTGGAATGCTACCGTATGTAAAAAGGGACAATTTGCTTTTTAAAGAGCAATATTGCGTACAATATATTGAGTTTCGTGAATTATCGTGACCCCCCACATGCACACATGCAAACACCGCTTGGGTGGAGTTATCAGGGTCAAAATTCGGATAAAAGGAACCTCGGTGGTAAAAGAACAGTTGGTCAGTTAGAAGTACGTAGCACAATCATTAAATATGACTAGACAAGCCTTTCGAGTATTTTTCCACAATCATATAAACACCGGACTTAACAATGGCCCTTTCAGGAATCTTTCTACGGCATTTGTTTATTTCTAACTGTTTATCTGTTAACAGAATCCGACTGCTGTTTCTTTTGCAAGACAGTCTAGTGCACGGTACTGCAGTACACTGCCTTCTTTGTCTTCATAGAGAGCTGTTATTTGCCAAATAACAACTCATTGATCTTTACATAGCAAGCGGTGGATTCAATTGTACAGAATATCGACAGAACAACTGAGCTCTCATTTCTTGATTTTTAAGAATAGGGAGGGTACCTACAGGGTCGGAATAAAAAAAAATGGAAGACTCGGAAATAAAAGCACCTCAAGTTGATATTCAATTTATGGTACTACGAAAACTAGTTTGCCTATCAAGGACTCTTCTCATAATCGCGTTAACAGGCAAAAATAAAATACTACTTCCTTTTGGCTGTCGACTTGTAGCATCGCAAAAATTTAGTGGGTTGGGGGGAGGTGGGTGGGAGGGGGATTATTGGGGAACAGAGATTTCGCGGTGGGAATTGCCAGCACTACTCATTGCGCCCCAGATCAGCTGGCGAGCGGGTTGAAAAATGTACACAGCTTGTACAAAATAGTCCCCAGACGATTTAACGGTATTTGTAGAGCCTGGAAAAAATAAGAAGGGAACGGATTTTCATCCAGTTTACGCACTGATTTTGATAAGTACAGGAAAAGCGAAATTAAAACTTTTGTTTCGTTGTGATGATCGCCTTTCTCATCGCTGAAAAGGTGTCAAAACACGACAAAAGGAACTTACGTTATCACAGTGACCGTTTGTATAGCGAATGCAATCAATATATATAACTTTTGAGCTTTGAAGAGAAATTCAATTGAAATATAATCATTTTAATGCCGTTAAAATACAGGTCAATTAGTGAAGTTCCTTTGAAATAGTACCTCGCTTAAAAAAATGAGTCAACTTATCAATTTCGGCCTAACAGTGTCTCATACAATATTCCAAACCCTTATTACCTGATTTCCATCCGATCGTGAGGGACAACTGGAAAAAGGGCCGTGGTAGGCTCGTCTTGAACCAGTACGTTGGAAACTGTGCCATAAAACTCCATCTAACTAACTACCTACCTAACAACAACTAACTGACTGACTGACTGACTGACTGACTGACTGACTGACTGACTGACTGACTGACTGACTGACTGACTGACTGACTGACTGACTGACTGACTGACTGACTGACTGACTGACTGACTGACTGACTGACTGACTGACTGACTGACTGACTGACTGACTGACTGACTGACTGACTGACTGACTGACTGACTGACTGACTGACTGACTGGCTGGTTGGCTGGCTGGCTGGCTGGCTGGCTGGCATGTGTAGGGGTCACCGCAAATTTTTGGCAACGAAATTGACTAAACGCAGTATGGTGCTTAGAAAAATTTGGGGGGAAGTTTTGCTTTCTTATGGGGGTAAGATGCAAAATGGTGCTGTCTTTGAAACATTTTGAACTTGCATGGCAGCCAACAGGGGTGACGCTCCGGTCACTCGGTCAGGAGTAGCTGCAGTGTTTGTTTGGTGTTACTGATAGAAAGGGGAAGTACCGGCAATTGGCCTAATACGTTTTAATAGAGGTTTTGCAAGGTTTGATTGTTAGTTGTCCTGGGAAATATGCCGAGTCAAGTGCAATAATTTATTTTACCTATTGCGCTCCATCCTACTATTAAGATAAATCAGACTTCGGGTTGAGCCGACGGTCAGTCAGCTCAGCGTGTGGCTGAAGACCAGCAACATCCTGGTAAGTCAGCTGGCAAGGTGTGTGTCGGACAGGCTCTTGGCAAGCAAAAAGCAAAGTCGGCTAGTTAACTGGTCCACCCCAAAGTGCTTCAGTCCGGCGCGCAACCGATTTCGTCGGCTGGGCAACGATTTTAGTGGCAAGACTATATGCCAAGTGGGAGCAGGGGTGGCGCAAGCGGGGGGGGGGGGCATGACCCCCGTCGGGGAAC
The DNA here is from genome assembly GCA_037179385.1 of Holothuria scabra. Classification (NCBI taxonomy): domain Eukaryota; kingdom Metazoa; phylum Echinodermata; class Holothuroidea; order Aspidochirotida; family Holothuriidae; genus Holothuria; species Holothuria scabra. The sequence goes on along the minus strand of CM074195.1, from coordinate 22,587,083 downwards.
ACTGCCCCCCCCCCCTTCGGTGGTTTCGTCGGGGAGGCATAAAAATAAAAAAATAATAAAAAATAAATAAATAATAAATACAATAAATAAATAAATAAAACCCCACAAGGACTGAAGTTACTGGATGGGTGATCTAGAACAGATTTTTTGTTTTGAAATGCTATTTTAATACATATCGGAATCGATTTTAAATCACTTCTTAAGTCTGTTAAACCTGATTCTATGTGCCATGTCCTATCTCTTCCCCCGTCGAGGGAGACGGCAATTTTTCGGGGAGACCTACACATGATTAACGTAAAGGACTGAAGTTACTGGATGGATGACCATGATTTTTTTCTTTTTGAATTTTTTTTTTTTTTTTGTAAAGCTACCTTAATGCACATCTGAACCGGTTTTAATCACTTCTTCTCCTATCCCTCATCCCATCTTCAATCCGTGCGCGCAAGTTCATGCCTTCGTCGGGGAAGGGCTACCCACCCCCTGTTGTCGAAAAAATCCAATTTCGTCGGGAAGACTTCATCTACAGACCCAAGATAAAAGATGTGGGTCTGTTGTCACTCGGACGACCTTCTTGATCTTGCTTACTAGAAGACCATATTCTTCAAGGAAACTCACAATTCCGAATTCTCCTTACAAAAAAAAGAAAAGAAAAGCGGACTAGGGGTTGTTCATGTGTGTGCAGTGCCCAATGGTCTGCCATCTGGCCTGCCCGGACAACCGAATTCTCACAAAGGTAATGAATATCGGCCATGTCGTTTTCAGCTACAAATAATGATAAACAGTGGTGTGAGAAAATCTCCCCATAAGTCTGACTGAAAATTTATTTGAAGGCACCTTGTAATGTGCCATATTTTCAAATACGTTGGCGGAAAAACCATTTATAGTCTTGATTTCGGGGCAGTCACTTTAAAAATTTCATCTGTTTAGTGAACCTTGCAATTGAATTCAACGAAGATTCTTAATGCAGTCAAAGACATTTTAGTATGTTTTGAATTCCGTTGCGTAGTGCCCCCCCCCCCCAAAAAAAAAGAGACAAGACCTTTACATCTAATTGTAGCAGTACCTTTTACCTGGTACTTTTTTGATCATTAGCGATTGGGTTTTTTTCTCTTTTGAAGTGAAACTTTCATTTTAAAAGAAAGCTCAAAATAACGACTGCTTCATTTCTAGTTACAAGTCCGGGAAATCCCTTTCCGACTATCTTAGGGGTTAGATTTCTTAACAATTTTCTTTACGCTCCGCGCTAATTGATGGTGGCGCTCCGCATAGATAGTGTTTTTAGTCGAACAGATAACTGACCAAAACAATGCATGTATGTAAATTATTCTTCGTTTAAGGCAGTATTTTGAAGTGAAAATATTTTATTGCGAAAGAAATCTGAAAGTAAGGACTTCTTTTATTCTAGTTACGAGCCCAGGAAATGCCATTTCCTGCTGACCGGGGTTCTCCCTTTTTAAAAAATTCTGTGCGCTTGACTTAGATAATCTTTCGGGCAGGATTACATTTTTTCGGACAAAAGAACAATTCTGCCCCTCCCAGACCAGGGAGGTGTGAGTAGGTGTACTCACACCCCCTGTCCAAACTCAGCTGACACGCTCCTGTACGCCCACGACAATAAATAAAATATAAAGCTTCAAATATATGCGAAGCCAAAATTTTTCCTCGGGAGAACGCTCCAATATGGTCCGAGGGCCTAAATCTGCATAATGATATTCAGCAACCTCAACAAAACAACAGCTCACCCCCTACTTGATTTCCCCATGAGAACGCCAGATTCCTCCAAAAAACCCCCAAACTGTCATAAAATTCCATTTTCTCCAAAATTAGCATATAAGATTGTTAAAAATAGCAAAATTTTCCAATTTCGATGGATACTCCGTACAATAAATAACCAAAGCCAACTCTCTTGATCACCCGGCATACTACCTAATTTTGTCGTGAAAGCCATATCACTTAATAAAAGAAACTAAATTTTTCATTCTAACTTACCAAAAAACCAAATTTTCTTTAATTAAAATCCAAAATTTCTCAATGTTGATAAGCTCTTAATTTTGAAAGATTCGTTCAAAAAAGGGAAAAACTCTCCGGGCGAACTTCTAGTCTCGTCTCAAAGCCTTAGTCAGTTAGTAAGTAGGTCTTGTACGATTCAATGCGTAACCCACAAAGAATTTCAGCTGTCGCCCATATAACGTTTTTGATTTTTCCCTTATGAAGGACAGATTCTTCAATAAACACCCAAATTTTTTTAAAGTACCAATAAAAGCAAAATTTCTTCCATAAGTTTGAATTTTTACTTCATTAAACTCCAGATTTTTAAGTATTTGTTAAAATGAAAGCCCAAAACTTCGGCGCCCTCCGCGCGCCTCAAATTCTCCAAAGTGACGTTCAGCTGGCACATAACATCGCCTTTGTCGGGGCCTTGAAATTCTGGCCCCCTTTCGGTGAGCTTGGCCCTCCTGTCGGGCAAATCCTGGCGCCACCCCCTGAGTGGGAGCAAAGCCGGACTGCCGGAGTACCCGGAGAAAAACACAGGGTTACGCGGCGGTTTTTATGGTCAAAATCAAAAGCACGTATGCCTACCCATTTCCTCTCGCTGGAATTTAGAAACCACAAACTTACTAATTCTAAACCATTACAGGCGTAACATTTAAGTTTACAAATTTGATTGGTGCGGAAACTCTTTGGTGTTAATTACCTTATACACAATGCAATGAATACAAAGAGAGTGTACACACACCACACAATCAATAACCGATGCGTATAGTATAGGCCTGGTGGACATTAGCACAATGGTCAAGGGCATAGTTGCACGGAATATGATTGTCAGAGCACCATTCGAACAGACGTGGGCTGTTAATCTTTGTGTTATGACGTACATTGACTGAAATGGGCACCCAGAAGCAAAAAAAAAGAAAAAGAAAGAGCATTAGCGTGGATGCACCGGGATATATTTTACAAACTCACTGCGTTTTAATCAAGAGTGATTGCCTTACTGTAACTGTATTTCTCTTGCATCAGGTACATTGCATATGAGGATACAGTATCACAGATGTTTACATGATATGTTGTCGTAGAGGCTGATAGGCCTTTGAATAAAAAAGGACCAATATTTTTCTCTATTTGTTTTTGGTGCATATTAAGCTTGCTATATGTACGACTTTGTCGTTTGTTGGAGCTTACACGGATAGGCATGTGATCTATTGATCCAGATTTCGGCATCACAATTTGAAGCTGATGAAAACCTTTTCACAGCATAATTCAGGTAACTGAGATTTAAAATGTCTGCATCATGGACGGAGGTCATAAAGAAAGTTTTTGCCAACTGGTCGTTACAGTCGCTTCAGTTTACAAATAGGCTTCGCCTATGGGGACACCATTTTCTGCGTAGGCATACAATTTCCCATCAAGCAAGGAAAATCAAAGGATTTTAGACAATGCAAACGTGTATATAAATGCAACTGCCAACATTCGGAATTTTCTAAATACAGGCGTAAATGAAACTGGAAGAACAAAATCAAATTATTTGGAAGCAACAGCTAACTTCACACGGTCTTCAACTTTTATCTTTTAAAATAATTTAGGACTTCAACCATGCACATTCAACGTAAAACAAGCTGTGACTCAAAAAAATTTCATGTTTGAGGAGAAAAAATACTGTCACATGATCCTGAACAGCCAATCATGAAGCAGCACAGTGTACTGCACTGCAGTACGTACTTAAAGTTTAGCCTGGTGACTGTTCTTGCCCTTCAAGATTGAAAAACTGTAGCGTTGCACCTAACTCCATGTATTCAGTGTGTAAAACTACGTCTTCATTGTTGACATATTAACAGTTTTATCCTGAAATATAAACAGGACATATAGTTTCAAGCTCCATTCCCCCTTTGTAGTAAAGCTGTGAACAAAAATTAACGATCGTTGTGGAAATGATTATTCTTGACCTCTTGCATTGACACGGATACATGATGGACATAAACGTTTGAAGAGGGATCTTGGCTTTTGTCCCTCGAAGCCGAAGTCTCCGTAATCTTATAACAAAACAGTGGACGTACTTAAGCCTCCAGATAGGGATTTCTTAGACCGGGACTCCTCAGGGCAGTACCCTTAGCCCTATACTTTTCATAATGTACGTTGCCGACATACCTCAACCAGACCCGAACCAACGGACTTACCTCTCACAATTTGCTGATGACATTGCAGTCTGGGCGACCTCCCGCATTGCTGACAAAGCCGAACAAAGACTTCAACGTTACATCAACCAACTTGAAAACTGGTGCAATGACTGGCGGATCGTACTAAACCCTGACAAGTCACAGATTCTATATGTACGGACTACTGGTTCCCTTGGACGAGCCCCTCATGTGACTTACAACAACAAACTGATTCCTGTCCAGAGGAAGGTCAAATACCTGGGAGTGACTATTGACGAACGACTTGAATTTAACTCCCATCACTCGGAAAAGACTAAGAGAATGCGGAGGCAAGTCTCTCAACTGTACCGACTAGCCGGGACTAAGGACCATCCACTTACTTCCCCTGACACGACCTTGAAAATTTACAAAACTATGACTAGACCGATTATTGAGTACGCCGCCCCGGCACTGTTCCACTTGAAGGACTCACAACTCAAACATTACGAACAGACTCAAAGACGGGCATGCAGAATCGCCCACCATCTTGACTACCGACACCCTTCTGACGAAGTACTCGACATTGCTAAACTTCCAACAATTAAACAACGTTTCAACGACTTACGTACGAACTTCCTGACTAAATGCAAACGTAAAGACAAACATACACGTAAATTCATCAAGTCCCAACTGAAACTTCGACCCATTCTTCTTAGGAACTCACCCCTTGAAGGACTGACCAAAAGGATGTGGAAAAATTTTGGTAAGTAATAGGAAGGCCAGCCAACGAAACTGCATTTTGCCCTAAAGAAGGGTGAAATCAAGACCAGCCACCGAAGAAGACATCAAACAGCCCTGAAGAAGGGTCCAACCAATGTTGCTAGCCCTGAATAAGGGTGCAACCCAAGACCAGCCACCGAAGAAGACATCTAGTAGCCCTGAAGAAGGGTACAAACCATCAAATAGCCCTGAAGAAGGGTACCAATCAACGGTATGGCCCAACTTGTCTCCAGAGGTGGCTTGGTGTGCCCGGGTTTGTCCGCGGCACATTGGCGGTGACCCTGGCTTTCCCTCTGTCCACTTTTCCTTTCCAAGTTTTGCCGAGTCGAGATGTGGCGCTGTTGCTGACGGTTTTTGTGTTCACTGATCATGGGGATTGGTGTGTTTTTGACTCATTTTTTCCGGCCCTTTGGGCCATCTGAAGCACCTCCGGGTGGACCAGAAAATACGAGTCTTCAGAATCAGAATCAGATTTCTTAGTTTATTCTTAGTTGCAACCAGAGGTAGCTTTGATCATTATGGAAATGTGAATGAAGGGCATCGACTTTTATCCCTGGTAGGGTTTATAGTGTTGTTTGCTTGCAATACCTGGACCTTCATTATTCATTAGTCAGCTGGCAAGGTGTGTGTCGGACAGGCTCTTGGCAAGCAAAAAGCAAAGTCGGCTAGTTAACTGGTCCACCCCAAAGTGCTTCAGTCCGGCGCGCAACCGATTTCGTCGGCTGGGCAACGATTTTAGTGGCAAGACTATATGCCAAGTGGGAGCAGGGGTGGCGCAAGCGGGGGGGGGGGGGGGCATGACCCCCGTCGGGGAACACTGCCCCCCCCCCTTCGGTGGTTTCGTCGGGGAGGCATAAAAATAAAAAATAATAAAAAATAAATAAATAATAAATACAATAAATAAATAAATAAAACCCCACAAGGACTGAAGTTACTGGATGGGTGATCTAGAACAGATTTTTTGTTTTGAAATGCTATTTTAATACATATCGGAATCGATTTTTAATCACTTCTTAAGTCTGTTAAACCTGATTCTATGTGCCATGTCCTATCTCTTCCCCGTCGAGGGAGACGGCAATTTTTCGGGGAGACCTACACATGATTAACGTAAAGGACTGAAGTTACTGGATGGATGACCATGATTTTTTTCTTTTTAATTTTTTTTTTTTGTAACGCTACCTTAATGCACATCTGAACCGGTTTTAATCACTTCTTCTCCTATCCCTCATCCCATCTTCAATCCGTGCGCGCAAGTTCATGCCTTCGTCGGGGAAGGGCTACCCACCCCCTGTTGTCGAAAAAATCCAATTTCGTCGGGAAGACTTCATCTACAGACCCAAGATAAAAGATGTGGGTCTGTTGTCACTCGGACGACCTTCTTGATCTTGCTTACTAGAAGACCATATTCTTCAAGGAAACTCACAATTCCGAATTCTCCTTACAAAAAAAAAGAAAAGAAAAGCGGACTAGGGGTTGTTCATGTGTGTGCAGTGCCCAATGGTCTGCCATCTGGCCTGCCCGGACAACCGAATTCTCACAAAGGTAATGAATATCGGCCATGTCGTTTTCAGCTACAAATAATGATAAACAGTGGTGTGAGAAAATCTCCCCATAAGTCTGACTGAAAATTTATTTGAAGGCACCTTGTAATGTGCCATATTTTCAAATACGTTGGCGGAAAAACCATTTATAGTCTTGATTTCGGGGCAGTCACTTTAAAAATTTCATCTGTTTAGTGAACCTTGCAATTGAATTCAACGAAGATTCTTAATGCAGTCAAAGACATTTTAGTATGTTTTGAATTCCGTTGCGTAGTGCCCCCCCCCCCCCAAAAAAAAAGAGACAAGACCTTTACATCTAATTGTAGCAGTACCTTTTACCTGGTACTTTTTTGATCATTAGCGATTGGGTTTTTTTCTCTTTTGAAGTGAAACTTTCATTTTAAAAGAAAGCTCAAAATAACGACTGCTTCATTTCTAGTTACAAGTCCGGGAAATCCCTTTCCGACTATCTTAGGGGTTAGATTTCTTAACAATTTTCTTTACGCTCCGCGCTAATTGATGGTGGCGCTCCGCATAGATAGTGTTTTTAGTCGAACAGATAACTGACCAAAACAATGCATGTATGTAAATTATTCTTCGTTTAAGGCAGTATTTTGAAGTGAAAATATTTTATTGCGAAAGAAATCTGAAAGTAAGGACTTCTTTTATTCTAGTTACGAGCCCAGGAAATGCCATTTCCTGCTGACCGGGGTTCTCCCTTTTAAAAAATTCTGTGCGCTTGACTTAGATAATCTTTCGGGCAGGATTACATTTTTTCGGACAAAAGAACAATTCTGCCCCTCCCAGACCAGGAGGTGTGAGTAGGTGTACTCACACCCCCTGTCCAAACTCAGCTGACACGCTCCTGTACGCCCACGACAATAAATAAAATATAAAGCTTCAAATATATGCGAAGCCAAAATTTTTCCTCGGGAGAACGCTCCAATATGGTCCGAGGGCCTAAATCTGCATAATGATATTCAGCAACCTCAACAAAACAACAGCTCACCCCCTACTTGATTTCCCCATGAGAACGCCAGATTCCTCCAAAAAAACCCCAAACTGTCATAAAATTCCATTTTCTCCAAAATTAGCATATAAGATTGTTAAAAATAGCAAAATTTTCCAATTTCGATGGATACTCCGTACAATAAATAACCAAAGCCAACTCTCTTGATCACCCGGCATACTACCTAATTTTGTCGTGAAAGCCATATCACTTAATAAAAGAAACTAAATTTTTCATTCTAACTTACCAAAAAACCAAATTTTCTTTAATTAAAATCCAAAATTTCTCAATGTTGATAAGCTCTTAATTTTGAAAGATTCGTTCAAAAAAGGGAAAAACTCTCCGGGCGAACTTCTAGTCTCGTCTCAAAGCCTTAGTCAGTTAGTAAGTAGGTCTTGTACGATTCAATGCGTAACCCACAAAGAATTTCAGCTGTCGCCCATATAACGTTTTTGATTTTTCCCTTATGAAGGACAGATTCTTCAATAAACACCCAAATTTTTTTAAAGTACCAATAAAAGCAAAATTTCTTCCATAAGTTTGAATTTTTACTTCATTAAACTCCAGATTTTTAAGTATTTGTTAAAATGAAAGCCCAAAACTTCGGCGCCCTCCGCGCGCCTCAAATTCTCCAAAGTGACGTTCAGCTGGCACATAACATCGCCTTTGTCGGGGCCTTGAAATTCTGGCCCCCTTTCGGTGAGCTTGGCCCTCCTGTCGGGCAAATCCTGGCGCCACCCCCTGAGTGGGAGCAAAGCCGGACTGCCGGAGTACCCGGAGAAAAACACAGGGTTACGCGGCGGTTTTTATGGTCAAAATCAAAAGCACGTATGCCTACCCATTTCCTCTCGCTGGAATTTAGAAACCACAAACTTACTAATTCTAAACCATTACAGGCGTAACATTTAAGTTTACAAATTTGATTGGTGCGGAAACTCTTTGGTGTTAATTACCTTATACACAATGCAATGAATACAAAGAGAGTGTACACACACCACACAATCAATAACCGATGCGTATAGTATAGGCCTGGTGGACATTAGCACAATGGTCAAGGGCATAGTTGCACGGAATATGATTGTCAGAGCACCATTCGAACAGACGTGGGCTGTTAATCTTTGTGTTATGACGTACATTGACTGAAATGGGCACCCAGAAGCAAAAAAAAAAAAAAAGAAAGAAAGAGCATTAGCGTGGATGCACCGGGATATATTTTACAAACTCACTGCGTTTTAATCAAGAGTGATTGCCTTACTGTAACTGTATTTCTCTTGCATCAGGTACATTGCATATGAGGATACAGTATCACAGATGTTTACATGATATGTTGTCGTAGAGGCTGATAGGCCTTTGAATAAAAAAGGACCAATATTTTTCTCTATTTGTTTTTGGTGCATATTAAGCTTGCTATATGTACGACTTTGTCGTTTGTTGGAGCTTACACGGATAGGCATGTGATCTATTGATCCAGATTTCGGCATCACAATTTGAAGCTGATGAAAACCTTTTCACAGCATAATTCAGGTAACTGAGATTTAAAATGTCTGCATCATGGACGGAGGTCATAAAGAAAGTTTTTGCCAACTGGTCGTTACAGTCGCTTCAGTTTACAAATAGGCTTCGCCTATGGGGACACCATTTTCTACGTAGGCATACAATTTCCCATCAAGCAAGGAAAATCAAAGGATTTTAGACAATGCAAACGTGTATATAAATGCAACTGCCAACATTCGGAATTTTCTAAATACAGGCGTAAATGAAACTGGAAGAACAAAATCAAATTATTTGGAAGCAACAGCTAAACTCACACGGTCTTCAACTTTATCTTTTAAAATAATTTAGGACTTCAACCATGCACATTCAACGTAAAACAAGCTGTGACTCAAAAAAATTTCATGTTTGAGGAGAAAAAATACTGTCACATGATCCTGAACAGCCAATCATGAAGCAGCACAGTGTACTGCACTGCAGTACGTACTTAAAGTTTAGCCTGGTGACTGTTCTTGCCCTTCAAGATTGAAAAACTGTAGCGTTGCACCTAACTCCATGTATTCAGTGTGTAAAACTACGTCTTCATTGTTGACATATTAACAGTTTTATCCTGAAATATAAACAGGACATATAGTTTCAAGCTCCATTCCCCCCTTTGTAGTAAAGCTGTGAACAAAAATTAACGATCGTTGTGGAAATGATTATTCTTGACCTCTTGCATTGACACGGATACATGATGGACATAAACGTTTGAAGAGGGATCTTGGCCTTTGTCCCTCGAAGCCGAAGTCTCCGTAATCTTATAACAAAATAGTGGACATACTTAAGCCTCCAGATAGGGATTTCTTAGTTTATTCTTAGTTGCAACTAGAGGTAGCTTTGATCATTACGGAAATGTGTATGAAGGGCATTGACTTTTATCCCTCGTGGGGTTTATAGTGTTGTTTGCTTGCAATACCTGGACCTTCATTATTCTTTGTTGTTGTGCCTAAGTTGGATCTTGGCTTTTGACCCTCCCACTAGGAAACACTTTGGTTGAATTAACCAATGACTGGGCCAGCTACTGTACGCACCGAATCAAGAGTGGTCAAATAGTGTGATTAAACTGTTGTCAAATTTGACAACTTATTGGTCAAATGTGACCACTTATTGATCAAATTTGACCGTGGAATGGTCAGATTTGACCAAAGGCTAGTTAAACTATTTGACCAATTTTGGTTTGGTGCGCAGTTGACCCATTTGTTGCTTTATTTTTTGTTTTAGAGTTTTAGAGTTTTTAGGGTCAAAAGCCAAGATCCTTCATATTGATAGAGAACTTGGCTTTTAATTGCCCCTTGTAAACTCACCTTTAACCTTCTACGTTATATACGTGTAATAAATTCTTAACATGAAAAACTTTTACTGCATGCGGAACTGATGTGTATGAAGGGTCTTGAGTTTTATCCTCCATACTTTAGCCTATATGTAGGACGTGCGCAATAACAGCAGGACGTCTTGAAAATATGAGAAAAAATTGTCTTCTATGGTTGAATTTTCTTTATGAAGGTTCCTAAGTTTTGTCCTTCATACAAGTTGAATGATGAGAGATCTTGAATTTTACCCCCCATGAAATTTAAACCTCCCGCACATGTACATTTAAGAATCAGTCAATTGAGCGTAGGGATGACCATTAATGTCCATATTTGCAAAATTCTTTGCATAAAAATAGGTTTTGGCTTTGAAGGCCTTGCTGCAGCGATGACTTTCAAAAAAGATACCTAAAAAGTCATTTTTTCGAATTCTTCTTGCTGTTTTCAATTAATTCTAACAAAATGGACATGTTCTGTTCGGTAAAATAAAAATAACGGGTAAATATTGCGTTTTCTTGAATAGGTGATGAGGGTGCTTCTTATTTTGAATATTTCTTAATATAAATGAACTTTTTGTGAGATATTTCGGAAGAAATATCTTTCAGTTTAAAATTTTGTAAAATTGTTGATAAAATGCTCGTAGCTCAATAAAATTTTAAGAAAAAATCAGAGACACAACTTTCATGTTTCCTTTTGGTTTTTTTCTATCTAAATCTAAGCAATCACCGTCGTACTTTTCATGAAATTTTTACGTTTAATAGAAAATAAATGGCCATTCCGCCGAAGTATTTTTTATTGAAATAATTCAGAATTAGTCCCACTTTTTGAAATTTCGGCAAAAATTTTTAAGATTTACAGGTTGCAATTTTTTGAAAATCGTTGCAATCGTGTTACATGCAATCTGGTACCACGTATGCTACCTTTTGAAGTATAAACTGTGTTGGGAAAGTAGGGCTACGAAATTTTAGGATCTAAAACAAATAATTTATCATCCGTAAGGGGGGCATGGCGCAGTGCCCCCCTCGTACGCCACTGGAATTTTCTACATGAGGTGAATGAAAGTGCATGGGCTTATCCACCACCTTCGCACCTATTGGCTTTGACTTTAAAGCCAAATGATTCGCCGTGCCGTCTTATGATACAACATAGAGAGTACTGCTGTTTGCGGTTCTGATAACATCATGGCCTTGCCTTATGTCAGATCAGTAAATAAGCAACGTTAAAGGATTTGCGTCTGCAAAAAAGGGCCAAGACAGTTTTCATGGTAAGGAATATCTTCGTGGGAAAATGGGAATTGCTTGTGTAACAACAAAAAAAAAAAACAAAAAAAAAAAACGATTTTTCATACAACACAAATTTTGCAATATTTCCTTCAACGAACTAAGTATTTGTTTTTTATCCTTTTTTCAAATAACCCCGGATTTTTCGCGCACATAAACTTTGTGTTAGAAGTTACGTAACTTCCTGAACAAACCGCACCTTCTGGATAGCAAAGAGTTTCTGAATCCTTAACAGAAGCTTGGCCTCTTCGTTGGGCATATCCTTTTACAGCCTTGTCTTGTCCGTTTAGCAGGTTTCAACATATGTCAGATAAATACTCAATTTCCAAATTTCGGCGGCACTCTTCTTTTACAATCGTTACAATCGGCAAAACCGAAATTGTAACTATAAACTTTTGAAAAACAAAAGTTTCATTGAACTTTAGCTAAACTTGGGGAAAGGCTCAAAATTAGCCGAGGTGCATCATCCGGGGTTAGTTCTTCAGTATGCTTAATCCGTGATGTCCATGCTGTACATGGTGACTATAGCCTCACATGATATCGAATCTAACTCATACCGTGCATAAATTTATAAAGAAATTAAATCTAACTTGTCGCACCATGGAAGAAGTTTCTTTTCTACCTAAGAGTACTGTTCCTACCGCTTGAATTTAAGCTGTAATCATGTAGTCCTGATAAAGTTTCAATGTTAGTGTTCTTATTCCTCGGACATGAATTGAAGTGACTTCGAGTGTAGATTCTAACCAGGAGAGCGAAATTTTGGCGCGCTTCCCGTGCACACAATCTGTTGATGTTTGTTAAGCTATCTGTGTTAGTCTTTAGAATTGAGTTCCCGTAAAGATATTATCACATTTTGTCAATTCTGATAGACTAACTATAGTATACTACTTTTAGGTGCCTCCTGCTCGGTATCCCCTCGATATCAAAATTTCTGGCTATGGGTCAGTGGTGCAGGGAAGCGAGGGTCAAGGCTACACGAAGAGACGAATGTGAGATGACTTGTTAAGTGATACCATTTTGACAAGTATTGGTATATTGACTACCTGCTGCTTTTTTATTTGCCTTATTTTGTGCCCCCTCCACACTTTTGACACCCCAGTTGTGCTAATGTATCAGATGTGGACGGAAGAAAAACAATTAACATGACTCGAGAAACTAAATATCAGTACAGAGACTTTATTCTACGAACATTTACCGTTAAAGCAATGTCTCAAACCATTATAATAAATGAAACTTGAACCGAGCTGGTAACCATGAGAGGAAGAGATAGAATGAACCCTTAAATTCTCTAACCTTACCTGTTCTAAGATTCAAAATAAGCAGATTTCTGTCCAAAGAAACTGATTCATGACGGAGGATCATTCGCTTCCATTTATCCATTAAAGGCAGTACACAGTAAAAGGTATAAATCATATACATACGTGGTCGTTCGAATGCACCTCACTTTCCTATACCAACAATTTCTTTCATTTGCTCGTATCCTGCACGTAAAATGTAAGGTAGTTCAATTATTATTTACACTCTACCACTGTCGAAAAAGCGAAAAAGTGTTCTCATACGGTCATACTCCAGTACACTGAACAACAAAATCTGTTTTTCTTGTAAGCACAGTATCTAGGAAGCCTAGGTTATTTCAAATGAACGAAAGTCTACTGTGAAATAAAAAATATGCAAAGTGTCTGTTCAACATATTTTTTTGTAGCAGCAGAGTTTCCAAAAAATTGTAATTTATATCCATAACAGCTTTTCCTTCACAATATCCATTGCAGTTTGTTACGCATCTTGTAGGCGTTGTGACCATGTTTGAATGATTGGGATTTTCTCTGCATTGCCCATGCAATTTACGTTGCCCCTTCCCGAGACGCTGCTACGTGCGTGCGCAGAAATGAACACGACCTGAAAATGGCAGATATATCCCGTAGCAATCCACATGTTTAATCTACGTGCGTTTAGCTGCATTATGTCACCGTCTTAGACACGATAGTTATTATAAAAATGTTATCACATATTTTTTACAGAAAAAATCCATAGGCCTACATCTTGCAAACTTGGGTAAAAAAGACCTATTTAACCTTTGCTTATTTCAAGAATCACACAATGATCTCTTGTGTTATATCTTGACAACTATTTGTATACCTGCAAAGTCCTTACAATATTATCTCTAAAACAATTTGCATTTGCAACACACATTTTTTAAGAAAGATGGTAGGAGTAAGTAAAATCTTTTAAACTTAACTAAAACTAAAGTATTCTAGTACATATGAAAAGCAGATATCCTCTGCAAAAGTTTAGAGATAGTATCTGTAAACTTCCATTAGGTATAATAATATAAACTTTTTCATAAACCCTTTAAATATTGTAAAATGACAGAACATGAAACATTACGATAAGAAATAAAGAAATAATCTTGAAAATCGACGGTTTTTCTGTTAATTGACAAAGAAATTTAATAGTTTAATAAGCACACAAAAGAAACTGCCATAAAAGAGCTACGTTAGCGATTAGGGTTCCGAAGGAACTGCAATTAAACAACTACATTTGCGATGAGGGTTCTCGGGTTACCTTAGTTTGGTTTGTCCTTTCTCCGTCGTTATGCTTGAGAAAGCTCACTACTACAATGAAATCATTGTGGATTATTCGTTACATTACTTATGGTGTTTTTTTTTAAATAAGTGCAATGATAGTCTAAACAAATAATGTATCCTCCCAGAAATGTTAAATTTACTTAAAAAAGGTGCTTAAATCTGTTTTTTATTTTTATTTCAAGGAGAAATTCGCTTTTTTAAATTTCGTTTATTTAGAAACTTGTTGTAGCTACATTTAGGATCTACACACCCGAAATTTCAAGCAAAAGGTTTGAACGTAAATTTGGAAATTACGGTCTTTACAGTTTTTCCATTACAGAAGAATGAAGTACATGTGATCACCATACTGATTTTTTGTAAACACCGTTTCGAAACGTCGTAATATAGACTTATATTCCAAAGGGATTTAATATACAAAATAGAATCATAAATATCTTAGTTTTCTAAAACAAACAATTTACAATATCGAAGTCTTAACCTCAGTTAAACTTGACCTCCAATTTCCGTACTATCCGTGTATGACTTGAGTGATGATCAAAAGAAAATCTATATATATATATATATATATATATATATATATATATATATATATATATATATATATATATATATATATATATATATATATATATATATATATATATATATATCATGTATATCAAACATAAGTTCCATGCTATTTATGTAAATGTGCAAAATATTGCCTGACAAAGCTGTTTAGTTTGACCACTTTTGACAAACAAAAGCATCATGCGTATTGAATATAAATGCATAATGACGTTCCAAAAGATTTTACTATTAATGTAAAATATGGAACCTACAGCATTTTACAGACGACTTTTAACAACCAAAATAGAAAAATTATTCATGGGATTTGGAGAATTTATTACTCAACTCTGCAATGACCGATGATTATCTTTATTATAATTATTGCTTACAAGGATGACCCTCTAAGTCTCCTGTGACCCCACGGGTTTCCTTTCACGAAACCTTTGGGATTTTTGAAGTTAACACAGAATACATTACTCCCTTAAAATTTAGAATACCTCACTTTTAACATTCGCGTGAAATCATGTCCTTTTCAAGCAGTTTGCATTAGTCACCATATCTGAGGTAACGCAATTTCTCTAAATGGAAGGCAATTTAGGTTTTTGACTGATTGCAACTGAACATAAAAAGTATAAATGCTGCTGTTTAAAAAAAATCATATTTTCTAGTTGTTCAGAATGTGAACTTTGATGATTTTAGGAAATAGTTGTCTTACAACAAAAATGGTTGTGTTCTCTTTACTTGAAACAAATCCACACACAAACTGTAAGCCACTTCAAATGTCAAACGATTACAATTTGCAGATTTTGGTTGCTCGAGACCTCAGAAAAGCATTATCCATGCTCCCACAACTCCCTTTTGTGCAGTTGTAGCAGTACGGTGGGCAAGGTGGGAGGGGGGGCATTTGCCCCCAGATTTTGTTCTTGCCCCTAAGTTGGGCAATTAAGGAGTTCGGTTAACCGAAAGAATTAATAATATATACCTTTCCTAAAACTTGATTTTGCATCCAGAGGTATGTTTAAAGTTCAGAGCTTCCGGGGGCTTCGACCCTTGGACCCTTACCGCTAGGAAGGAGTGCTTTGAACTCTGTTCCGTACAACACACTAAAAAAAACCCTCAGCACAATTGTTTGCGCTAATTTTGCCCCCCCCCCCCCTCCAATGTGACATCCTGGTGCGGCCACTGCTATTGCGGCTTTTTAAGGGTCTTTGATGATGACCTTAATTTGTTCCGATTTCTTCCAAAAGTAGTAAAGCTCTTTTTTTTTTAGGCTGCATGATAAATTTGCAGTCCAAGCATGAATGAAACACATCAACGATTTTTGCTTCAAAGAGAAAACGTAGTCGCCCTTGCCTGAGTTAGTGTATTAGACTCCTGTTTTATGACCGGCTCTTGAAAAGCCTGTGATGACATTTTGTCCTCAATTGTGTTTAAGTTAAAGAGGGATCATTTATAAGAAGATTTAGCTTATCTGAATTACATAAACTAAAATGACATCCTTTTTACAACATCAGCACAGGAAAATAGAGTCATATCAGTACCTGAATTTACAAACTTCAATTCTGTTTTATCTTGTAATTTGTTGATTGCTGTATTTCTGAGAAGAATCTTCAACTGTAAGCACAGGGTTGAGGGAAGCTATTGCTGTAATCAAAGAAACTTACATGAATACCATTCCAATTAAAACCCCTCCCATTTAGATCGCTGACACACTTAACAACAGTTATGGAAGTGGAGGTACAATATCATGAAATCAAGATAAACAACATTTTGGGGGAGTTCGCTTCGACTGGGAGTTTGCACACTGTTAGCTTGTACATTGTGCGTGTCGGTGTTTCTGTCCCTTGGAAAACACTAAGATACTTTCCTTTTGAAAACGAAACATTTTAATCATACAAGCGTGAAGACAGGATTTCGCCATAAGAGGAGTTTTTCGAGTTTGATTTGGAGAAGGTGTCTAAGAGGGGGGGGGGGGGTAAAATCTATTTTTGGTTTTGTTATTTCCAGATGCAAGCACTGAAATTTTTTGAAGCTATTTTGTTTAAAAGTTAAGATACTAACGAAAATAAGTATTCCTACTCGAAATATGTATTTTATTTAAACTTGCGCAGTACTTTACACGAATTGAGTTTAATTACTCACTTTTCATGAGTACCCATTTTCGTGAGTTTTCTATTTTTTTAAACAAAATTGTTTAAATAATTTTTGAGTGAGGGAATTAAAAAAGTACTCGTCAAAGGTGCAATGAAGCTGCAGTTAAATTCTCTCCGGCAAATTTCTACCATCATGTACTTTCAAACTTGGGTCTCAACATACCTTTAAATTCCAACTTCGTTGGCAACGAGCCTGTTTCCCATGGGTATTTTGATATTTCCCTATTCCAGTGTCAAATGGCGGGTCTTTCATTAGAAGAAAAGGGAATGAGCAAATCTTTCACACCGAGTTTTCAGATTTCTCAAACATATTATTGCTAACCTACACTTTGCCAATATCACTGGCATGCCTTCTTCTTTGTCATAGGGCATCCATAAACTGAAGACAGATTGAGGGAGCCACTGAAACATGTATCGTATGGGAAGTAGCAATGCTTTCGCTAGCTTTGGGTTGACGAAGTTAGTATAGCACGAGGCGGCTATACCATTTACGATTAGGCACCCACCCACAGTTATTGGAGCGTATGCACCTTTGCATATTTCGAATGATACCGACTTTATTTTCTCAGGTGATAATCTGCCGTTACAGTCGCAGAACAGAATGTCGCCGACTGAGGCTTTCATAGCAGGTACATTCACTTGAAGATTGTTAATTGGTAAAAGATGCTCTGGTGAGATAAGTAGTTCCCTTCCACCCTCGGTAGTTAAACAGATATACAATGATTTACTATTAGAGTTGGAATGGGACAAAAGGAAAACCTTTTCGTAAGATAATTCCCCGTTATAGTTGTACACAAGAATCTCGTCACCAACTTTGATTGTCGACATTTTTTGTCGCCCTTCCTTTGTAAACACAAGTGATGACCCCGGAAAGCACTTTGCTTCCTTTAAGATACTTTCGATTGTCTGTCTTTTCTCTTTTAACTGAACAAGGATCTCTTTCTGAATGATATCTTCATCGTAAGCCTCTTCAAGAGAATATATTTCTCCCATCACCAACCCTCGAATTTGTGGCGGAACCTTTCCATCATTTATTTCTTTATCAATTTGTTTTAATTCTGTCTTCGTTTTGGTTGAAAGATAATTCTTCAAATTTGAGTCAATAATATGACCTACCTTACGCAAAGCTTGGTTCGTGTTTTTAAATCTTTGAAGTTGTTCATTAAGTTTAGCTTCTGTATCTCTTTCTATGGAAAGTGTTTCAACCATTAAGAAAGAAA
Source organism: Holothuria scabra (assembly GCA_037179385.1). NCBI lineage: Eukaryota > Metazoa > Echinodermata > Holothuroidea > Aspidochirotida > Holothuriidae > Holothuria > Holothuria scabra. The sequence goes on along the minus strand of CM074195.1, from coordinate 22,568,996 downwards.
GCGTCTGGACTTCTTTAGTAAAGAAGTATTTGATGGCTTCTGTTGTTGCTGGGGTATCAAGAACGCTTTGTAGTATGTAATCAGTAACAGTAGTGACAAGCATGTGAGTTATACCGTCTTTAAAAATTCTACACAGACTATCAATTTTATCCTCAGGTAAAGACCTGATAATTAATGAAAAGCCAGTGAGTTGTTCCAAAATTGCCACTTGCTCTACTTTGCTATCATTGCAAGAAGCAAGTTCTCTAAAGAGTGTCTCTCTCGTTTGGTTAACGAAGGGCCTGGTATCAATACTGGACTGAAAACCAGATTGGTACCTCATTTCATCTGTGACGGCACGTCGTATTGACTTGTCATCGTACGGCAAATTGCTGAGGCATGTACGGACCTCTTTCATTAAGTCTATGGGAAGCAATGATTCATTAATCATTTTCTGCAGCTTTTCCTTGTCACACCCGACAAAATAAGGGACTGTAATATCAATTACTTTTTCCCTGATTTCAAATAGGGAATGTGCATCCTCAATTTTTTTCATACGCCCCTGTATCTCTAGTATTAGGAAACTTTGTTCGTGTATTATGTCAATATATATTTGTATAAGCCTTTGGTAGGTAGTGGGAAAGGTTTTAAACACACCTCTGACTGTCTTATCTTTAGGATGTGCAGAGGATAAATTTGCACCATCCAGAATGCTGCTTGCGTTATTCATAAAGTAGTCGGCAAGATCTTTCAAATCTTTGACATTGAGATAAGGTAGCACTGACTTCAGCAAGTGTATTTCCAAAGCGGTAGCTACTTCAAAGTCGATTTCGTTTTGTTCATATCTTTTTTCTCTCTCTTTTATCTCATTTTCGATCATAGCATGTGCACGAACAAACAAGTTGTTTGAATAGATGCTGTTTTTATTTGATGCAATTATCTGAGCTAAACAAGTTAAAAGTTTCTGGCGATGCCTCTGCTGAAGAAAGACTTCATCGAAGCTATTTTCAACAGCAATTACTCTGTCTTTAACTTTTGCCAATAATTTTGAAAACACTCCATCCAGCCCCTTTTCATGTTCAATAAATTCTCTCAGAGTCGGTGAGTCCTTCCCTCCGAAACGTCCCTTCGAATGCGTGAAAATTATGACACAGTGTGGATATATGTTATCTGAAAGAGCTTTCTGTTGAGAAAAAAAAAGAAATGTAAAAAGGTGAAGCTTAAAAAGAACAGTTCAGGACCAACTTTTGAATTTATGTTATATCGTGAAATATAGCCTTAGCATTTAAGTAAAAGTCAAATTCATTCCCAATGTTTGTTTTTGAAGATATTAGATTTGACACTTTTTCTACAAAAGGTAAACTTGAAGCAAGGAGGTGTGCTGTTATGGATTTATAATGGGAAGGACATTTCGCTGATTTTCTTTATTATACAATTACTTTTATTTTGGCCTTGGATTGTTTGGGTACGCTTTCTTATCTTGTCGCTGAGGCATTTAAGGCAACTAAGGTTTTCAAAATTTCTACTTCAGAAAGCATTAAGGGTATCAATATATCACCATTGCTTTACATCCTGACTACTCGTTCTCTTGGACGTGACCCATACGTGACTCTCAACGACAAACTCAGTCCTCTTCAAAGACGTGTCGAGTTCTTTGGGGATACTGCGATGAAAGACTGGGACTCACGCATCACAACAACGACACAGCAAAGACAATGCGTAAGCAAGTCTCCCAACTCTATCAACCAGCCGGGACTAAGGAGCACCCTCGTGTTTTTCCTGAAACGACTTTGACAGTTCAGAAGACCAAGAAAAGGCCAATTACTTAGTACGCCGCCCCAGCATTTATCCACTTGAAGGACTCACTCAACGACAATCACGAACGGACTCAACGGCTGGAGATTGCCCACTGCTTTGACAATCAGCACCCACCCAACAAGGAACTGGACATTGCCGGATTTCCAGCCATTAAGCAACATTTTGAAGACTTACACAGTACCTTCCTTACTAAATGCAGACGAAAGAACCGGCAACAAGCAACTCTATCAAAAGACAACTGAAATGTCGACCTCAACGGAGTTAGCGTAGCCCTGAAGAAGGGTGCCAGCAACCAGTGAAGCCCCGAAGAAGGGTACACACAAACAACGGAATGGCCCACCTGTTGTCTTCAGCGGCGGTACTGTTGGTGGATGGTTGTGTCCGTAGAGCGGGGAGTGATGTCTAAGGTTCCCACTCCGTTGCTCTTTGCCCCTCGTATCGCCGGGTCCGTACGTGTTACCGTCGGGTGGTGGTTTTTGCATTTTTGGTCTTAGGAATTAGTGTGCTTGACTTTGTTTTACGGCCATTGGGCCTTCTGAAGCACCTTCGTGATGGACCAGTTAAATCAGTCAAAACGACTACAATGTGGCTGAGCAATTCTTTGCGATATCAGTTTCAAGCTTTCATGAGTCTCATCTTAGTGAAAATCTCGCACTCAAAACTCCGGGGTAAGCCTGCTCAATTTGATTTAGAAACATTATATCCACAATTCAAGTATAGTCGATCTGAAAATGCAGGGTTACATTTATTCAGAATTTGTCATGACGGTTATTTTAAATTTCAAATTTTGCTCGTTTTTTAAACCAAAATGACCTTTCAACTTCTTTTTTTCTACGCAAGTACAGAAATGGTAAAACACTACAACTTTTATAAAGTAACATCCATCCAAGCCTTATAAGTTTAAAAATCACACTTTAAATTGCTTATATTCACACCCTACAAACTTTAATTCACAATTTATAAACTTGATTTGACACTTCTTTACTTTGAATTTAGCTTTTACTTTTTTAAATCCAATTTTCTCTTTATTCTTAAACCTTTCCTCTTTATTACCCACTTTAAAAAATTAAATTCACACTTTCACTTTTCTTTTATTCACCATTTATAAGTCACATTTTCACTGTTTCTTAAATTCACACTTTCACTAATTCCTAAATTATCTCGTTTTAATTAAATTCAAAACTTTTAGATTTCTTAAAGTCACACTTTATTTAATCAAATTCAATCCTTCACTTTTTGGACCATCCTATAATAGAGCAGTGTGTGCTTCGTGCGGTGCTTTTTTGTCGAAGTGTTGTTATGTAACACAAAAACTACGGTGTCCATAAAGGGACGGTTTCAGAAACACAATTAAACGCCACTGCAGATACCACAAGGACCATTATTTTGCTATAGGTCAAAATGTTAAAGATATGGGTTGAATGAACAACCACAATTTAGGTCTTAGGTACCGTATGCGCTTTTGCTTATCAGTCGAGAATCAAGCTACGGTGCATAAACTTTCGTGACGTTGTTGCGCAAACTCCGATTATTTACCTTTCGTAATTCTACATTAAATGTCATTAAAGTTAACTCAGAATTTGCTGGGGTCTACTGAGCTGTTCCTTACTGTGTGTTTTAAAATTATGTATTGTTTACGGAGAAAACACCGATCCTTCCCTTATTTTTCCGTATGTTTAGTACTATCTAAATGAAGAAGAGTGAACCAGGCTCATTAATAGAGGTTCACTCTAGGTTCACTCTATAAGGATGATGATTCACCCCCATAAGAGTGAAATTCACTCCAAGAAGAGTAAAATTCACTCTTTAACGAGTGCCTGAACTGAACAGTCGTTTCTAAGAGTGAACACTGCAGACACTCCATCAAGAGTGAAACTTCGCTCCTTTGGAGTGAATTTACACTTTAATAAATGGAAATTACAGTGTTCATTATATTTAAAGTGACTAAGTTCACTTTCTTACTATCTATTTGAAGTTTCATTCCGTTTGAAAAATCTATTCATCGATGAATGGTGGTAAACAGAAACTGTGACATTTTCGTTGGAGTTAGTTTTACCCTAGGTGGGATTCATGTATTTGCAACTTGCCCTGACTCTGTCTGACCCCAGTCCGCATGCTATATCATAGAGGTATGTGTACGGAGTACCAAATGGTTTAAAATATCAAAAGCGTAAACATTGAGGTATCCAAACTAACATCGAAATATCAACTTGAATTCAACGTGAAGGTAGGCAAACTGATGAGTTGACCGTTGCAGTTCGATATTTGTTTGGATTTTTCGATGTTTTTTTTTTATTGTTCACTATTTGTTTGGTTACTTAGACGTTAACTTGAGATAGGCCTAATTTGAACTCTTCGGCACTCCGTATATGTGAAAGGGCTTATACCTGGGTTAGAAGCTGGTCACAATGGATACCAGAATACCAAAATAATATGTATCTGGTTTATTCAGCGTAATTTGCCTTAGAGTCTTATAAATAAAGATAAGCGGTGTGTAATGCGTGTTCATGGGAAGTTGAAATTGAACTCCTTTTGAGTAGCAGTCATGGGCTTCCTTTATACATGAACAGGGTCTGTAGCGCGTCCTTCCAATGGGTAGATTGTTGCCGAACTCGAGCAAAAAAAAAAAAAACGGCACAGCTTGAATGCCACGGTGAAACTAAATTTTGCGTGATATGAAGATGACTCGATAACATTACAAATATAACATTACGCATATAAAGGAAGTGTGTGGTAGCAGAGCACAATATCATCTAAAGAAGCTTACCTCGACGGCATTCAACGTCCGTTCTTCTTCTTTCGTGAACCTGGTAAAATTCATTACTAGTAAAAATAGATGAATACCGTTTTCGAACTGGATCAAAGTGTTTACCACGTTCAGTAGTATGTCTTCATTGCTAAGCTGCATTTCAGTGTCAAACAGGCCTGGTGTATCAATAATTCGTACTTCTCTCGTTCCTATTTTACATACTCTCTGTTCAATCATTTTGGTACAAGACTGTGAGCTGATACTTGTATGAAATAAACGTTCATTCAAAATAGTATTTCCTGTTGCACTTTTTCCTGATCCTGTCTTTCCAACAAGTAGTAAATATATTGTGTCTGGTAAACCATCGTATTGGTCCATTGAATTATGTTGACAGTGCAAGTTTCCGAATTTGTTCTCGAAGACAGTCCATTGGGCCTAGAAAGGAGCAACATAAATCAAATTATCAAACCCCACAGCATATGTTCCTCTTCAACTTACTAAAAGTAAATTTGACTCTGGGCTATTCTTTTAACTAGTGCCTCAATACACGAGAAAAATGGTCGGGGATCCGGTCAATTTTACCCATTTAATGAAGGGGGAGGGTATTTTAAAAAGCATCGAAAGGTGCTTTCCAGTAAGTGTTCATAGATATAAGATGATTGGCAATCCAACTGAAGAGAAGGATGATCCTGGAAATGACACGGAAGTTGTATACAGAATCAAATCAATTTGTTTTATGTAGAGTTCTAACAGATTTAAAACTTATTTCTGGACTATATGTTATGGACCTGTTCTGTACGATCAACCTGGCATGTAGTCCAGGTTTTGCATACTTTTCGACCTTACTTTAACAAGTAACCTTGAAACCCTTATTTCGAATGAAGACATCCAGCAAGGTCTATCCGCAACTCTTGCTAGTCTGGGAATAAGGAATTCTGAGTGAAGGAAACTTTACTACTATGATAACGTCTATTCTTCATAAGCCCTGCAAGGGAACTGAAGAACTGTTCCCTTTGTAAAAAAATATAAGAGGGAAACGGTGACTGCCATGCGTCAGATACGGTGTATAAACAGTGTATACACTATTTGCAAAATCAAACAAAACCAAATCAAACAAAGTCTCGAAGGGACCGAACCATGCAGACCACATGCACCCTTCTCGGGGTCCGGAACGGAACTCCCCAAAAACGGATGCACCTTGCGCAAGGCTGACCAGAGGCAGTTGTTGCAAAGGGTAAAAGCATTATTCCTGCGCTTAAGCAATTCCACAACCGGATGCAATTCTAAGTCCTACCCGGGATACTTTTTCTCAAGTCCTCCCGACTCTCTGGCCAACAGCCGTTCGGTGAAACCAAGGAAGCTACATCCACTAAAGGACAATACATAACTGACCAACTAGCTAACGGCCCTCGGACCATCTACATCATAATTCCGTCATGTACGGCTCCATTCTAGAGTAGATGGAAAATAAAACAGATATCACACATAATCTAAGCCTAAAGTTCTAGAAGCGATAATGATAGCCACCAGGTTTTTTGTCTTTTTAACCGTAGATAAAAAAAAATAATAAATAAAGGCATGTAGACAAATATCCACTTAAGAAGGATTTTCATTAAGCGTTGAAAAAATAGAAGACTGAACTGGTTTGGCTATTAAATACATTCAATGACAATGTTGGTTCTTATTTCAGATTAACAGTGCAATTGTTTCGATGATATTTCATATTCTACCCCTTAATATTGTATTGCACAGTTGAAAAACATGATTTTCTGCAAGAAATCACCATCTCACGCTCCAAATTTTTTCTTCAAAAAGACCTTTATTGAGTGATAAACACAACATTTCCGTTGAGAATTCGAAATGTTGCAGTCGGAAGAAAACACATAATCATTTAAGCAACTATTGAACACTATTCCGGGTCTTTTGTCAAATATTGGGGAAACTTCACCCAATCTCTAACATGGCCAGAAAATTTAACCCAAGCTTGTAAGAGCGTACGCATATAGTTGGTGGTCACGTGTGGTAGTTTCAACTTTCATCATAACTTTCTTTTACCATGTTTTTAACAAGGAGTCGATATGGCAGAAGACTCTCACAATCCACGAAGTATTCAAGTTAAACGAAAATGCAGTATTAGTGTATTAGTACAAACTTGGCCTTGCTGCTTAAAAATTTTACCCTACTCACTCCTGTAAGTACTACGAGTAATATTTTAACCAACTCCTCCGCAAAATGTTGTTGAACAACAACAAATTGCCCAGCTCAAGATGCTGGGTTTTTCCAAAATTTAGTTTGACTGCAGTAATTTTACTCAACATTGATCAAAGAAGATTCATTACTTAAGTGTTGGTTAAAGTCAAGACTCCTAGGTTCCTTAACAATTTTACCAACTTCTAAGCAACATAGCATTGACCAGCAAATTACTTTCTAAAGCAGGAAATTTACCTAAGGTTGGGTAAAAGTCACCCAAAGTTAACCAAAGTTGGCCAAGGATGTTTTACGAAAGTGCTGGTTAGAATGGGTTAAAGTGGGTCACAGTGGTATGTCGAAGTAACCAAACGTTAGGTAATAATTTAACAAAATCACCTCGATCAAGAAAGGAATTTTCAGCGTTATAAGAGGAGCTGCCCTTACCTCGAGTGACATATCTTCTGGTAAAAGTTCCCCCAAATGTTTCTGACCGGGCGTTGCCAACAGATAAGATCGAAAGGTATCGTAGGCTTTTTGTCCGCATGTTTTCAGATTCTCCAGAAACTGCCTTCGTTTTTGAGATTCATCTCTTTGTTTCCTAATTTCTTTCACTAGATCTCGCCCCATGATTTTTTCATCCTGCAAGTATTTTAAAGCTGGTTCTAATTGGAGATCGTTCACCAGGTCTCCTAGAGCTTTGTCAAGAGCTTCCCTACTTGCCTTGTTCATGGACATTGTTGCTGTTGCTGTATGGAAAAAGTATTGTTTGCTATTAGAATGCTTCCTCTATTTCTCGCTTTTTTGAACTTCCTTTTCGAAAGCCAGTGTCGTTAATGGTGGTATTCTGATTATGAAATTTTTCAGCTCAGGTAATATGCTGATTTAACCACATAGAACATGTGATCCAACGAAGCTTTATTTGTCTAGTAGAAAGTGGGCTAAGTACTCGTAAACCTCTGGAACGTTATATGAATTGTCCCCCTCCCAAGAAAAAAGAATCCTGGGAGAGAGAGAGAGAGAAAGAGGTTCCATATATTCCAAGTTTTTACTCTCCCAAGTTAAAACAAGTTAAAAAGAAGGTGCCAGATCAAATCCCCAGGGGCACAGCATGTTTGAAAGAACTGAGACAGTAAGTTCCAATTTTTTCCTGGAGGAAAATCTGCCTGCAGACTTGCAAAATGCGAAAAGCGTTGCCAATTTTGTACTTCAAAACGAACGAGTCTGCCTCATTAATATCGAGGAGGTTTTTTCTCTGATTCACTTTTGTTTGTAAACTATGTTCACGGAGTTTTGTAAAGCTGTTCGTATGTTGGCTGCATTAGCATCGGAAACATGCCTAAGTGCTTCATGGGGTCAGGGAGGGGACGTCACCTTACGTCATATTCTAATTTAAGTTCAGCCGGGAAAGTGTGGTTTCATTGATTAAAGGTTAATCAACGCTGGACCGTTCATTGGTAGAGGATAATGCACGATCGGCGGGTTAATGCAAGCGATGCGCGAGGTGCACGAGGGCGCAGCCCGAGTGCATCCAGCGATAGCATTAACCCGCAGAGAGTGCATTATACTCTACTCAATGCACAGGTCCAGCGTTGATTAACCGCGTTCATTCATACACCACAATATTTTTATTTTTGTGACGTAAAAAGTGAACATTTTCTTATTAAATACTCATTTAACATTTTTATTTGAAGGACAACTCCGTTGCTTCTATGCCCAATGGGTCTTCTGCAACGTATCAACGATGATGAACCCTCCACAACAATTGAATTCTGTTGCATAGAAAATTGACTTGTACTAGTTCGCACTTGAAGCTGTGTTTTACGTGCCGTATGAGACGTATACAGACTAGACCGTTGTTTCGTTGTTAAATACTCACGTTTTAAGTAGAAATACAACTCTTCACCATTGTTGAAAAGAAAATGTTCCGCGCAGTTCAAAGAGTGCCACGGAAGAAAATTAACTTCACTACAATGTTCATAAATAATCGAATGCAATAAAGATGTTATTAGATTTTCAAAACATGACAATTTTTTTTTTTATAAATCAATAAACTAAAAAAGGACAAAATTAGCATTTGGTTTTAATAAGATTACATCACTCATTACTCGTTGCAATCCGTCTCATTTTGCTTTTACCTTACGTACTACTTGGCGCCTTTTATTGCATACTATGTCTTACGTGCCGTATGAGTAACGTAAAAAAGGCATATTCAATCTAGTAGTAGTACAGTAAATAAGGCATACGGAGCTACAGTCTTGGACAAAACTAGATGGAAGACCCCCGCTCCCCCGTGCAATGTTGGAGATAATAAAGCCAATTCGGGACGCACCATTTTCTTTGGGACCCAACATTGCACGGGGGGGGGGGGGGGACGGGGGTTTCGTAAATCGCTATTTAGTGTAGGTCACAACTTTTCAAAGGGGATAGAGGTCGTGGAAAGAGTACTCGGCACCAAAAACAACACAATGACGTGAGGTGTTCCAACAGTTTTGTCCAAGATAGTAGCTGTGGTAATTGCATTTGTGCTATTGCTAATATATTACTATACTATAACGGTAACGTTTCTTTATTTTCAAGCAGCGTTAACGCGTTGTTTAGTCTGTTGACTCATTTTTACAAATCAACGGAGTTAACATTTTAGGGCGTTAAGACTTGGACTTTGCTTTGGATGAAAACCGGGAGTTCTACTTTTTTCGAATGTAAACATTAACTGATTTCTGAAAGTGACATTTGGTTAACAATTTGGAGAGAGGCTGGACAGCCAGCCCTGCAGTGTCACACTTATTCTTAACACTACAGCAGTGCTAATGTTTATCGAGAAATCATTAGTAACGTAAGATGAACAGATCATACATGTTGTCGTTGCAGAGGCTAAGGTCTAAGCGGAAAGCCTAGGTTGTTTGGCTTTGTCTTTGGGATATTGTGAAGGCCTACTGTACGTACATCCTTTGTCTGTTGTTAGGACATTACGCAGGATTTTGGAACACATCCGTTTGTTGGAAATTGAAGCATCTTGACAGCAACCTTGAATGTTTTTTTTTCGCTTCTGTGGCCGTTCATGGCCATAATGACACGCGTTTCAACCCCAGCATAACCGAGAGCTGTGCATAGGCCTAGTTGTGGCTCGAATGCTGTGGTTGGGGTACTTTTGGCTCAGTCTTGCCTTTTAAGATTTAAGAAATCTTCACCATCATTTGGCCCAGTGAATTGGTACCTAACTTGGGTGAGTTGTCGTACCATGTTGTCTGATTTCAGCACAGATGATTTTGGCCTTTGAAAAAATACTGGCATTTTGGATTTGATTTACTCAAGTACTTTAGGTAGGAAGAATTAGGCCTAGGTCCCTAGCCTAGACTAGGTAGGCCTAGGCCTAGACTAGGTCTAGGCAACATTAAGTTAGTCCTAACAGTTCACAATTAACTAACCTTTTAAGAGTTTGGCACCCCATTTGGTGGAGTTTTTGGTTGATTTCTCATTCCTTGCTCCACCTGCGAGATTTGAAAATCTTGCAAAATTTTGGCAGTCTATAGGCCTAGGTCCAAGTCGTCTAATGTGTTTAAATTAAAGATCAAAGTTTATTCCTGAGAAATCCATTGTTTTGTTGTTATTATGATGTACATAAAACAAATACACGTACCATATATGATCAGTACAACATGCATTAACAAAAACACCCTCCGTGCGCTAGTGTAATTATTACTGTATTCATCCGTCGGTGATTTGTACAGTGTTTTATCCGTGGAGGATAAAGAACGAACTTGCGACTGACAGTTACGGATATACAACTTATTGTACACAATGTACCCAAAATAGAAAATGATGTAAGGTGACGACCCCTCCTAGCCGTACGTCGTATGTGCCAATCTTAGAAAGTTCTGAGATACGGCTGTTCAAAAAACCCTTCAAAATCGTTTGAAAGGAGTTCTTTACATGCCACATCCTCAAAATGAACGAACAAGATCCAGGTCATGGCTTCATTTTATCGGCACATATAAATAACAGCAATAGCCGTGTCGTTTGTGGGGATCACTTTGGTGAGCTGCTTCGAACATGACTGCATGTGTGGGTACGCCTAAGATAGGCCTGTGCAATAGTAAGACGGTACTAAAAGCATATGCTGTTACTTCTATCTTCGTTTACGAAAAAGCCCCGCTATCAAAATGTAGGCCTAGGCTTGAAGCATTCGGCTCATGAAAGTGCAAAAGAAACATTAAAAATGTATTACATCACACTTAATTTGTAACTACAGCATATATCAATACCCCGCAAATGCTAACGTTATTGTTTAGCTTAGGCCTAGCCTAACGTTTCACACGCACAGTCGCACTCGGCGGTATGCGTACCTGCTAATCTGGCTAGAACATAGAGCAGGATATAGGAACTAGAGTGCACACTCCCAATGGCGCGTACGTAAGTCGTCTGTGATTGCATGGAGACACGGTATCCATGTTCAACCTGGGCATAACATGGGCAAAAGTCACGCGGAGAGCGAACATGTGTGTACAAACTGTACGGCAGAAATCGATTCGCCCAATTCCTGTGACTATTTGCCCGTGTAAAATGCGTATTTCGTCCATAAAAAGTGGCTTAAGCTGTTCGCGCGCTATGACGAGTAAAGATATTTTCTAACTTTTCATGTCACCAGAAATGGTTGACAAGGGGTTAAATTTGCTTTTCAGTGGTAAAAAGAGTAACGTTAAAGGAACGCACTCACAGGCAAGGACAACTCGCCCATGTACAACTCGCCCATGTAAGACAAAACGGCCTCGCTCCTCAGTGCCTTTGTAACGTCGGATAACTCGGCATCTGCTAAAGCATATCGTGGCCTAGGCCTACATGTACATCAGACAACTCGGCGTCTTAATGAAGCTGGTCACCCAGACAGCTCGACACCTAATGAAACTCCGAGCAGAGGAGACAACTCGTCTCCACATGAAGTGACAAATTTTTGTATATAGGCCTAGGCTTATCCCTGGTCAAAATTCCAGTTTAACCTGGATCCAGTTAGAAACTAGTTGAAAACCAGTTAAACCCAGTTAATCTTATATGGGAATTGGAACAAATTCAACTGGGTTGAATGTAGTCAATCCAGTTGAAAGCTGGCAACCCAGTTTAACCAAGTTCAACCCAGTTGGCTTTATATGGGATTTGGAAAAAATCAGCTGGGTTCAACTGGGTCCCAGTTGAACCCAGTTGAATTGGTCAACTGGGTTCAACTGGAATTTTTTACCGGGGATCCCAACAGTCCTAACATTTTTCTCGTGTTTGATTTTACATATTTTCAGTGAAGTTTGAAAATGGACATTGATAAGGAAGGCATATTCTTCTACTTAACTAAATACCTGGGTGGGGAGGGTTTTTTTATCATTCTTTTTTTAATCTGAATTAAATAGTATGCTTAGTATAGACCGAGCAGCACAAGCAACCCCCCAGACATAGCCCAACTGGAAAATGAGACCACCTTCAAGAGTGCAATAAATAAGAACCAATAACCCACCCTGCACACCAACTATCCTCCAACGAATGCCTCTTTTTCTGGGGCGCTATGGAGTACCTCAAAGAAGAAGAAGAAGTGGCATGAGTGGGCATGACGTGACTATTTTAATTTATCTAAGGAGCTGGTCAGCTGTTAATCATATGTTGTAAGTGGTTGACGGAAAAGATGAACCAGAATATTTTTGCCGATCAGTCAGCTTGATAAACAGAGTGTAAAAAAGTTATTTAACGTTATCCCCTTATTCTACGGCCAACTTAAAGTTTGCATGTAAGTGACTCACTCAGACTTCTGAATTAGGGGCCTTGTAAATAACTATACACGCCAAACTGAAAAGAGAAGGCTCGAACAGACATTCTATATTAACTGCATTTTTCTTTTTTTTTTTTGAATTCTTTTTCTTCCCTTTTCACTCACAGCTGTTTTTATTTTAGTTATAATAATGTAGTAAGGCTGCATGTGCATTTTCTTTCTAATCATTTGAAAAAGAGTGCAAAATGTGGGAAAAGGAGACTGGCACTGCAACTTTGAGTTTCTTTGAACAGTCACTCCACAACTTCCCACTCTACATTCCAAGGTGTAGGCTGCAATGTACCATGATATGCAAGCTACGAAGCCTATTATGTGCCTCTTGTAAAAAAAATACTTAGCTCAGCTTGTCATAATGGCAACAGTGACACTTGCAGAAACTAGGAGCACTGGTTTACTGGTATGCATGAAGAGTTAAAACCAAAAACACATATCATGAATACATGCATATATATTACTCTGATCTACTTCTTCTTCAAACAAGGTTAAATGGATTCCTGTTCTACCAACCATTGTAGTCCAATCACAGTCACATGTTTTTTTCTCAAATTTTTCTGCGCACATGGAAGTCTCTAAAACTGTTGTTAAGTAGAATAAAGAATGCAGTCTTTCACCGGCAGCAATTCTGACATTATTGCTTCCCATAATTTTGCTTTGGCTTGTTGAATATATCTCCCTCAACTTTCTAAACTCCAGAATGAAAGGTGTGTAACTGCATGGTGATCCAGAATTAACATTTCCTTTCAGAATATTCAAGGTGTACGATGATCACTGGCGGATTTAGGGGGGGGGGGTGACTAGGGTGGCTACCCCCCTTTTTTGACCCCCCCCCCAAAATAATAATAAAAAGTGGGCATTGTTTTCGTCTTTCTATTATTATTTCCTATGGAACGCGAACAACAATTTTAAAAGTACATATTTAAAAGTGGATTAATTAAGATGTTAAATGCAGCAACTTCAAAGACTAATTTAATTCTGGCAGTCTGGTACGAACATAGAATAGAGCTTGAAGGTGCAACCGTATTACAGGCGAAATACTTATTTTTTATGAAATATTCAAATCCCAAATCCTAGTCACCCCCCTTTTTAAAACCCTAGATCCGCCACTGGATGATAATTGAAAGTCAGATGACACATTGACACTTTGTAAATGAACCTGGACATTACATCCCTAATTCTCTCACCCACACAGTTCCAATTGTCTTAACCTTCCTTATTAAGCCCCTCCCTCCACTGTCTAAAATTCATCCTCATCCAGACACAATCTCACTCTATTGCTTCAGGGTGATCATACTAGACCCCAGTGTGTAATCAAACATTCTCAGTACAGTGTATTATATGAGTTCTGAACTCTGCACTTTTTGAACTTGCTATCAGTCAAAGAGTAGAGCCAACTGTGAATTTCTGTGGATGTGGACGAACTACAAAAATTATAGTTTGGGGTGAGAGGATCAGGCTTTCAATGTCTTCGTTCACTTCATTATCTGATTGTGTGGCAGATGCTTTAGATGACCCCAATCTTCTAGCCTACTAGTAAAGTACACAACACCAGCTGTCCAGACGACTCAATTGATGTCCGATTCAAAACCGACCTGGCATATTTTTTAATCATAATGTACACTCTTAAAACACTGGGCAATATTTTCGTTGGGTAAAACGCTTTGGTTAAATGTTGGTCAAACTTTGCTCATATAATGGTAAAAACGTTTCTTCGATTCACGTTTATTCCACTATCCAATCATTGGGCAAACTGTTAACAAGCTTACACTCAACGGTTGGGCATATATTTGGTCTATCTACTTGTTGGGTAATTAATTGCTAATTAGCATAATGTTTGCTCATTGGTTGGGCAATAAACTTTGCGCGTTCCGCATACGTAAATGTGATAAAAGCATTGGACACAATGAACATGTGAAAGTTAAGAACAGGCGTACGTACGTATTTCTCAGTGGTTCAAAGTCATTAGCAGCTAATCGAACGACAACTATCTCGCTGATTAATGTCTCAGATTACCTTGAGGAATGGAGCTTGGGGGGTTCTTGAGTGTGTTTGAGGCTAAATACGAGTACAAGGAGTTGTGTGGAGTATTTAATGTTTATATCGAAGATATAATCAACACGATTTAGGAAGAAACTGGTGCTGCTACTGAGCCATGGCCGAAACGTTCGCCTGCTCATCCATGCTAGGCTAACATAGCCTAACACTTTGTTTGGGTTCTGTAATGTGTCAATGTGAGTTTGATTAGCCTACAGACTAGGCTAGCCTACATCCTTTGGCTTACTATGGCAGCATCACGGTTTCCTAATCGTTTGATTTTATCACTGGATACTTCTCTCCTTGCCATGTGCTCATATTTATTTCAACACAATCTTCAAGTCTGCATGATGCCTTATTGTCGGATAATCTGAGCCTGATTTATAAATGGCCACATTTACTAGGGCAATGCACTAGGGATTAGCCCAACAGTTGGTTAAAGAATATGCCCAACTGATGTTGAAAAAGCACCCACGGTTATGGAAAAGATGATTAACGTTTGACCAACGGTTGGTGAATGCATTTGCCCAACATCTTAATAAAAGACGTGCCCAACAAGTGGGTATGTTTTAAATGCTCATTTACCAAACAGTTGGGTAGTTTCCTGCCCAACAGTTAGGTTCAAACTTTACCAAATTTGGTTGGTTAAAGTTTTGCCCAACTGTTTAGGTTGTTGAATAGATGCCCAGTGTTGGTCAAAAAGTTGGGCAAATTTTGCCCATTTTTTTTAAGAGTGTAGGTAATATGCAGCAACCAGAGTGAATGTTTACTGGGAACATTTTGTTTAAACTAAAAGAATACATTGCAGAACTGTAAGTAGGCTATATATATTAATATCACACCGCAGCGTAACTAAAGCACTGGTCTTGTTGACAAATAGGCTAAGTATTAAGCCTATGTATGCTTTATGTTAGGCCCAAGCACTGAACTATATGTACGATAGATCAATGGGCCCAAAATTGTTTACGTAATGTGGAGTATTTATCTAGTTCCTACTGAATTTATTTGAAGAAAGCAATTCCTTATTCATATATTGTTGTCCACACTGCATGACAGAGATGAGTTATTTAAAATCGGATCGGAATCCGATCCGAATTTGTTACAGTATGTGATCGCGGCAGTAGACTTTACCAATCATCCGTAAGCATCCACCACTTGCCCATATGATCTCCAAACAAATTAGTACATTAGTTAAATAAAATAGCTTTGTTATACACCCTTAGCTGTACACAAGTACTCTGCAAACCCAATACAGAGATTCGTGACGTCGGCGCGTTTCAGTTTGGCATGTTGGATGGAAATGATCAAAGGCAGTCGTTGTGTTACAAAAACGCCCGCAAAACAGCACCCTAGTAACAATTGTTGCGAATAGTTGGATGGAAAAAAAGAAAGATGCGCGACCCCCCTAACCCCCATGACCCCTAAAGGGCGTTAACCCTTTACCGTTGTTTGGGTCCTTTTGGACCCATGCGGAGAGCTCGGCTGTCACACATCTTTACTGTTTCACGCGGAGCTCGAAACTGCGAGTAGCTACCCGAAAATTCGGCCACAACAGCGAGAGAGACAATAGTTTAAGGTCACGGGGTCAATGGCCTACGGATGCCGATGCGGGGCGGGCTACGTCCGCTTTTCCGCCCAATCCCGAGGCGCGCCAATATGCCCCGATCGGAGCACAACGGTAAAGGGTTAACTGAAACAATTGACATACGGTGATATAAACAATTCATAAACATCATATCTGGGTAACATTTTCAAAACCATGAACCTCCTTTGTAGCATTTACTTTCTTTAGAATACATTGTGTAACAGATTGGAAAAAGTATGATCTCCACGTCTAGCAGTCAGAGCCTGTAGTAAACAGTGTTGCATTGACTTGAGTGAAAGACGTGATTCAAGACTGACCCGATTCATAAACTGACGAGACTTGACATGACTCCAGTCACAAAGCCTAAAGACTCGACCTGACCAGGGTTTTTGCAAACACTGATTCAAATTGATCAGAGTGATCTCTAATGCGTCTCGAGTCCAACAGTCTAAAACAGAACAGAATCATAAGCATCTTTTTTACCTTAAACCCGAAACGAAACGAAATGAGCAGCGCATGCCCTTTCGTTCCAATATAATGCCTGGTCACCCTGCCGGCGGGAAAAATGTTTTATATTTTGGAATTTTCACCTATTGTACTCCTTTTACCTTGACTACTCGTGACAATGGATTCGTGTGAAGTGTGGGCTCTAAATGCAGCTGTCTGGTAAAATTGGTAGCGCTAGTAATGGGTGAAGCCCCCCAGTCGTAGCAAAAGCTGTAAATAATGGTGATATACCCTCGATGAATTTGGGATTACATAATTGAGCTTTTAAGATTGTCTAAAACTCTTAGTGACTCAACTTGAGCCGAGGTAAGACTCAAGATCACAGGACTCAAATTGGTAAAACCTTGACATGACTCCAGATATGACACCATGTGACTCGCGATGACTGGAAGTCTCAAAGATAAGATAAAAGTCGGATCACTCGAAATAAAGGTCAACATCTGTTTTTGGCCAAATTGTGACATTTAATGACTGGTGGACTTGATCGCAAATCCTAGACCAAAACGATTCGAGTTCAAGCCGAGGAAAGTCCACAGAAAACAGACGGTCCAATTAAGTCCGAAACACAAAAAAAAATTGGACTCGAGTCCTAAATCGAGTGCACTGAACCTTTGCAAAGAACACAGGTGGTCAAATTTTGTATGCAACTTTCTAAGGCTTGTCAATCATTTTCCCGTGTTCATGTTTCCGATGTGTTTCAGTTCTGACATAGGCCTATGTCAACCATATTCTAGTGTTAACAATATGCTATCTTTCCAATGAGGAAGATGAAGCACGCCTGAGTCGTGTTGGTAATTAGATTTGAGGAATATTGAGCCAACGTTTACTGTACACCTTGGTCACCACATTAGTAGGGATGTCGCACTCCAAATATGAGTCGCAAAAATGTCAAAATTTATAAATTTGAGTGGTTCACCCTAGCAAGTACCCGTTTCTTAACAACAATGATAAAATTTATGAAAAACCTACCAGTACTTTTCAAAACATAACGAATCTTACCACTTTGTTAAAAACGCATGACATGTTTCAGTGGTTTGCATGCAAACGTTAGGCATAAAAACACGTAAAAGCTCACTCAGACGTACAGTACGCTTTGATAGTCATCATTGTGTTACGTACAGCTAAAATGTGCTGACGTTGCCAAAGCGTACAATGAAACAGGGGTGGCGTCAGGGGGCATTACCCCCCCCCCCCCGTCAGGGAAGGTCGGCCGTTTTGTCGGGGCGGCCTAAAAATAATTCAAAAAAAAAAAAAAAACCCTTCAAGGACTGAAGTAACTGGACGGGTGATCTTGAATATATTTTTTGTTTTGCAATGCTATCTTAATGCATATGGGAATCGACTTCCAAATCACAAATTAGATTTGTGAACAATTTTCTGTACGCTCCGCGCCAAATGATGATGGCGCTCTGCTAAGGTAGAACAGGTTCCTTAACAGATCAATGCATGCTTGCAAATCATTCTTCAAGTTCGTTTTGGGGCAATATTATGAAGAAAAAATATTTTATTGCGAAAGAAAGCTCAAAACAACGAATGCTTTGTTTTTTGTTAAGAGCCCGGGAAATGCCATTTCCTTCTGTCTGGGGGTTGACAATTTTCAAAAATTTCTGTCAAGTCACGTCCCACCGAGACTAACTCAAAGCCTTTGTCGGGGCCTCCAAATACTGGCCCTCCTGTCGGGGAGGTTGGCCCAATGTCGGGGAAATCCTGTCGCCACCCCTGCAATGCAACAGGGCAAATCAGTCAGCGATCGCGCGTTCGTATCATGAGAGCTTGCGTACAATGCACTAACATATCACACAAAAGCCTGCTTATTTACAATTAACTCGTACGTATCGTATACGCATACATGTAAGTAATTCTCAAACCATACATCTGCATAACACGCTCAGAAATTGAAATTAGTCCCAAGCATTGGCATTAGCCCTAATGAACAAGGGAAATAAGAAATAAATTCAGAGAGAAAATTAAGTCACGACCAGGACTTGAACCCGGGTGTATCGCGTACATGGCGACCGCCTTAACCACTCGGCCATCGGTCACGATGGCCGAGTGGTTGACTTAATTTCAAAATCGAACTTTAACACTCCTTTCGACCTATTCATTCAACGTTCGATTTACCATACTTCGACCTACTGAATATTCAATTACCCCGCTTGGGGACTTGCCATGGTAACAGGAGAGAAAATTGAGGGCGGCACTCGGCAGGTATAAGAACCCTAGTCTACGTCTACAATCACAAGTGTCACGATGGCCGAGTGGCTAAGGCGGTCGCCATGTACGCGACAGACCTGGGTTCAAGTCCTGGTCGTGACTTAATTTTCTCTCTGAATTTATATCTTATTTCCCTTGTTCATTAGGGCTAATACCAATGCTTGGGACTAATTTCAATTTCAAAATCGAACTTTAACATTCCTTTCGACATATATATGTATATATATATATATATATATATATATATATATATATATATATATATATATATATATATATATATATATATATATATATATATATATATATTTTTTTTTTCACCATCTCATTTATTAAGTTTTCTTTTGTTATCCATACAGTGTATCATTTGATGTTGAGTAATCTTTTACTATGAATTCTTAAAAGTAAATATATACAATAGCTTTTTCAACATTTTGGTTCAATAACATTTCAATTATGTCATGACATTTTGTTGTATAGACATTACAGACTATATTTATAACAGAAAATTATAATATATACATATTTACAGTTGAGAGGCAATTAAAAAGTTACCTAGAGTATATACATATTTACAGTTCAGTAGCTAACAATTTGGAAGGAATAATGTATACACAGTTTACGTACTTATTAATCATTTCATACAAAAACAAACAAACAAGCCCTCCAAACGCATTTAATTACATATGCAAAAGAGGAGCAAGGCTTTCTTCAACAAATGGAGAAGTAAAAAAGAAACAAAACCACATTTCATTATCTTTTGTGACATTGCTAACCCTTATAAGTAAATTAATGTATACCTTTAAAAGTTTCGTGGAATCGTAAAATACGTGAGTCCTCATTTCTTTTACTGAGTATATGGTACTCCACCTCTAACAAAAACTTGAATTTGTAAAGAAAAGCTTGTGCCTCTGGTATAATGTTATTAAGCTTACAATTATATAGGAAATTTTTTGCATGCAATATTTAAAAGTTAATCGGATTATTAATATCATTATAGTGGCCAAACATTACACAATCTGAGGTAAGAGAGTAGTTGTGTGAGAGACAAAGTTCAAAGATGGAGTGCCAAAAAACTTGAGTTACTTTACAAGACCAAAATAGGTGTTCAAGGGTTTCAATATCAGAATTGCAAAAACTACACATAGGGATTCTTTAACTTTAATTTTGTGTAAAAAGGAGTTGGTGCCAATGATTCTATGAATATATCGAAATTGTAAATATTGAACTTTAGTATTACGAACAGCAACGTAAGGTAACAAGAAAACCTTGTTCCAATTAATGTTAGTTATACCATTTTCTTCCCATTTTACGACCGCTCTAGGGGTCGTAAGTTTTGACTTAAGTAAGTGGTTATAAACGACCTTAGTAGGACGAGGGCTGCTTGTATAGCTTATTAGACGTAAGGCATTATCAGAAGGAGTTTCAGTCTGAATAACATCGGCTCTCCAGGCCCTTGGGATTGCCCTCAGGATTCCGTAATAAAAAGTAAATGGAAAATTTCTGGTGATATTAAATTTTGCGGTAAATTCATCATACGACAATGCATCACCATTATCATGAAAAAATTCTTTTATAATATAGGCTCCTTTCGTCATTAACAAATTTGAATAAACAAGACACTTATTAATTTTGATGCATGAATTATTTAAAACATATTGGTTTGAATAATGAACTGGAGGGCGGAAATTAAAGTCCGACCAAGCACTACAAACTTCATAAATGAAAGTATTAGAAATGTATGGAACGCCAAAACCGCCATCGCATATGACGATGTACTTCCATTTGGTGGCGTTATTTTACATGACGATGTTACTTCAAATGGCCATCTATCCAGGAATGATGACGTTCTTCCGTTTTTCGACGTTACCAACTCAAACGGCGTTCGATCACGTATAACGATGTACTTCCACTTGGTGGCGTTATTTTACATGACGATGTTAGTTCAAATGGCCATCTATCCCAGGAATAATGGCGTTCTTCCGTTTTGCGATGTTACCATCGTAAACGGCGTTCGATCAAACGGCGATGTGTATCCAAGACGTGTATCTAAGGCGTGTATCCAAGACGTGTATCTAAGGCGTGTATCCAAGGCGTGTATCCAAGGGGAGTTACCAATGATGACTATTCCATTCTAAAGGATGGTTTTGTAAAAGATGCAGCCAATCAGGTTTGGCTTTGGCTACGTAAAGGCGAGCATTATCATTGCAATGAGTGATCAAACTTACTGCTTCCCTCCGAAAGTTTTCCTTCACCTCGTCTTCATTTACGATGTGAAGGGATTCAATTATTTCATCCATCGTCTGATCGTTGAACTTGAACGTTTTGCTTAGGGCACACAGGTGGTTGTATGAGGTTATTAAGCATGCATATGGGACATGTGGGTAACTAACTTAGCCTAGTATATTGAGTAACTAGTATGAAACCGCGCGCACACGTGCGAGACCTAGATCTCTTTATATGACAACCATTGTGATTGGTTTGATTTTACTTTGCTGAATATGTATACCTGAGAACAGGAACTCCCCTTGGATACACGCCTTGGATACACGCCTTAGATACACGTCTTGGATACACATCGCCGTTTGATCGAACGCCGTTTACGATGGTAACATCGCAAAACGGAAGAACGTCATCATTCCTGGATAGATGGCCATTTGAACTAACATCTTCATGTAAAATAACGCCACCAAATGGAAGTACATCGTCATAGGCGATGGCGGTTTTGGCGTTCCATAGAAATGACAATGTCAGTTTTTTTGAAGTTACATTCAAAGAGAAATTTACCACCAAAAGGTCTCAGAGCCAGGTCAAAGAAAGCTTTCCACCCTCTGAAACCATCTTCGAGATAAAGTTTAACCCACTTACATTTTAAGCTTTTCGAAAAGAGTTCTACGTCAATCATTTTAAGTCCACCATTACATTTTGTATTTAACAAAACAGAGCGTTTGATTTTGTCGGGCTTATTTGACCAGATGAAATTATGAAAAAGGGTATCTAGTTCACGAAAGTAATGTTTTGGGGGATCAGGTAAAACCGACAGTAAATAAACTAACTGGGAAATAGCAAATGTTTTTATGATCAATACTTTTCCTATAGGTGTGAGGTCTCTAGAAGACCATTGATTCAGAAGAGTTTTTATACGAGAGAGTTTTGGTAAATAATTTAACTTGAAGAAATCATCTTGTCGATGCGTGAAGGATATCCCTAGGTATCTGATAGGACCATCACTAACTCGCAATGGGAAATTTTTAAAATAAGCAGCGGGGCGTTGTAAAAAAGGACCAAGTAGAAAGAGATATGACTTATCAAGATTTACTGTAAAACCTGAGACATTTGAAAATCTTTCAAGTACATCAATAACTTCATAAATTGACCTTTCAGAGCCATCGGTAATGATGGCAGTATCATCAGCATAGTTAGAGATTTTTAAGATGCTATTACCAACTGAAATACCTTGAATATTACTATTAAACTTGATTAAACAATTAAGAATCTCAGTGCAGAGAATAAAGAGGTACGGGCTTAAAGGACACCCTTGACGAACCCCTCTAGAAACTCTGAAGAAACCAGTGGAGAAACCATTATTCATAACACAAGATGATATATTACTGTATAGTGTCATAATCCATGTTCTGAAATCGTTACCAAAATTGAAAAAAGCAAGGGTGTTATATAGAAACTGTAGGTCAAGGCTATCAAACGCCTTTTCATAGTCTAAGAATAAAGAGCGCACCAGGCACGGAATAGGTATCACAGTAATTGATAAGGTCCAAAATACACCTGATATTCTCTCCTATATAGCGACCTTTCAAGAAACCGGTCTGCTCGGGGCTAATTAGAAAAGAGAGAACGCCCTTTAGACGATTTGCAAGAGCTTTTGCAACAATTTTATAATCAACGTTTAAAAGAGCTATGGGACGCCAATTTTTGATGTAGCGGTGATCCTTTGAAGGCTTGGGAATGAGAGTGATGCAGGCTCTTCCCTGCTCATCGGCAATATAACCAGTATGGAAAGCATAATTAAAGGAATTCAGGACAAGCCCACTAATTTCTTGCCAAAATGTTTTGTAAAACTCAGTGGGGAGACCGTCAGAGCCTGGTGATTTACTGTTAGACATAGCTAAAAGGGAACTACTTAGCTCATTTAAGTTAAGATTACCCTCGCAAGTCAGTTGCTGTTCCAAGGAGAGCTTATCGTGAGGTAGATCAAAATTATTGTAAAAATTGGAAGAGTCTATGTTTTTACGTTTAGTGTAAAGCTTACTATAAAAGCGATGAGTTTCATCCAATATATCCTTTTGAGAACAAATAGTAATATTATTACTTAAAATTAGTTCATGTATACAATTCTGTGATTTATTTCTGTTCTCTAAATTAAGGAAATATTTTGTGTTTTTTTCTCCTTCCTCTGACCAACGAGCTCTGGATCTCACAATAATACCCCGTAATTTATACTCGTAGAGAGAATCCAGGGTAGCTCTGGCCTCCTGTAACTGATAGTTAATTGAATCTGACGGGGAATTCGCATTTTGCTGCTCTAATCTGGAAAGCTTTTCTATCAATTCACGTTCTGTCTTTTTACGTTGAATGGCCTGGGATCTAGAGTAATCAATGGATACAGATCTCATGTTAACTTTACAAGCTTCCCACAGTCGACTAGGGTCGAGATTACAAGTGTTTACCGTGTCATAAATTGTGCTTTTAATAAGATCAATGTAGATGGGGTCACTTAAGAGAGATGTGTTTAACTTCCACATACCTCTACCTCTAGTAAGACCAATTCTTAAAGTAAGGGACACACATGAGTGATCAGAGCCAAAAAGGGACGAGATCGAAGTATCTGTAATGGAATTTCTCAGGTGTCTGGATACAATAAAATAGTCTAGTCTACAATGAATAGAGGCATCGATGTTAGAATGCCAGGTAAAATATTTAGTTTTGGGGTTTCTGTCTCTCCAAACATCAATCAAATCATACTGGTTCATAATGTTAATCAAACTTGTACGGGCACGGAAATTGGTTTGGGGCAAACCACCAATTTTATCAAGATCCAGATTAAGGACGAGGTTAAAGTCACCTCCCCAGATAATGGCGTTCCAATCATGACTTGATATATGATGCCCAATATTTTTAAACAGATCCTCCCTATCAGTGTTGAACCCATAAATGTTGATCAATCCCAGTTTCATATTACAAATAATAATATTAAGAATAATAAAGCGGCCCTCATTATCATTAAAGAAATTACATAAGGTAAAGAAAACTGAAGGTTTAACAAGAATTGCCACACCCCTACTAAGAGGAGTACCATGTGAAAAATATGATTTCCCACCCCATTCATTAGTCCAAAATTTTTCGTCTGTGTCAACAGAGTGAGTTTCTTGAAGGAATATTAAGTCAAAATTATTTCGGTGGAAGTAAGCAAATAGTTTTCTTCGCTTCTTATTGCCTCTTAATCCTCTAGTATTGAAGGTGCAAAATTTAAGACAACTCATAAATGTAAAAAATTGATGACATACCTATAATTATAACACACTGCACAATAGAGATAATTTCTCTTGAGATGGTTGAAAAAGCAAGGAATCCAAAAAAGAAAGAAAAACAAGGTCTCAACAACTTCCGCCATCGGAAGCTGAAAGGGTCATATGCAAAACGCATATCAACCGTAACTGGTGTAAGGCATCGCCGCCGTGGTCACTCTGTCGCTAATTCCAATTATAAATAGTACTGTATCACTGTTCCTGGGTAAGCCTGTGATTCATTAAGATGAGGACTGTGATGCAAACTCGAAGGGTTTTCCAGATGAGTTCCGCCATTTCCCGGCTGAAAAACGCAACTTCGTGCCTTGGCTATATAGCTGGGCCACTTGAGGGGCCCACTTCCGTTTCTCCAGCAGATCTTCTCTTGTTAGATCGTCCGTTATAAAGAATGATTCGCCCTGTAGGGCACGACGTTGATGTTTTAAGGCAGTGACCTTATCCTGGTAAAATGACAGTTTTGCTAATATGTGCCTGGGTCTTGTTGCCGATGCTCTTCCATCTCTGTGGGCTCGTTCTATTTTCACATCAGGTACCCCAACTTTCTCCAATACGGATTTAACAATATCTTCACATTTTTCGTTTTCACTGGTTGGGTATCCGACAATTCTAATATTGTTGCGTCTCGAGAACCTTTCCTGTACGTTTAGTTTGACGGCTTGCTCAGAATCAACTTTTTTCAATTTCGACAGTTCTTCTTCTAGAACGTTGATCCTTTCCGAGTTCCGCTTTTCTCTACTTTCAAGGTCATCCACTCTTTTCGTCAGGAACTGCAAGGCCTCGTCAAAATTGTTCTCTAAAGCTTTCATATCATTGAAGATACGAGAAAGGTCCTTTTCCAGTTTTTTCATGCCTTTCTGAAAGGTGGTTTGTAGATTTAACAGAGGGCTCTCCTCCTCCTCGCTCTCAGCGTCTGAGCTATCCACGTGATGAGAAACATGTGAGCGAGTACTCATTTGTGACAGTGTTGGCTGATCGCTTTTAGGCTTGTTTTTACCACCTAGCTTTCGACCCATCTTAAAAGAATGACTTCGAAACCTTCTTAAAGTAAAGGTGAACAATTACACATTAGTTAAGAGTCGTTGTAGATCTCCGAGCTTGACAAAAGGATAATATTTGACTGAGCGACGTGACTTCAGATTCTTAGCAGGCGGCCATGTTGTTGCCAGATGAATATATATATATATATATATATATATATATATATATATATATATATATATATATATATATATATATATATTATATATATATGTATATATATATAAATATATTTATATATATATATATATATAAATATATTTATATATATATATATAAATATATAATATATATATATATATATATAAAGTAAAACAAAAACCCAACACAAGAGGATTCAGTTTAATTTTCGGGCAGCACAGTACCCTTGAACACAACTCGTAAAACACTAAAACAAAAAGCGAACACTACAAGCCTTAAAACGGAAGAACACACAAGTCTACGTACATACAGACAAGATTACACGCCTTAGTGAATAAGAAGACCTGAAAAGACGGGAACTCTACACTGGAAGAAAACTCGACAACAAACAATAAAAGTTTAACCAAGCGGAGAGGAGAGATCGAAAAAGAAAGCTCAGTTACGTTTTTGTCTGCTGGAACGGTTTGGGGAGTAAAAAGTGTCGTCAATGCTACAGCCATGTGGAACCAAAGTGTTCAATTTCCAAATCCATCGTCTTTCTTTTTCATCTAATAATCTATCTAATTTACGGATATTTAATTTGTCAAACCCTTCTGTTTTCAACACTTCTAAAATCTGAAATTTAAAGTAATCCCCGCCATGAGATTTAAGATGCACATAAAGTGCAGATGTTCCCGATTTAGAGATTTCCCCGTTAACAAATTTGCGAAAGTCAGATTTATGACCATTCATTCTCAACCTTATGTTGTTGGTTTGGCCCACATACTGTTTCTCACAAACCTCACATTGGATCATATACACGGCCCACTTAGTGTTACAGTTGGTACCTTGATTACGACATGAAAATGTTCTACCATTACTGAAACTAGTTACTTTGTCCGAGGCTATAAAGGAGTGACAAAGCTGACAACGCTTTCCATTACATTGGCTGGTAAGGGTCACATCCGAGTCTTCAGCCGCGTCACGAAGCTTAGCCCGACATAAGAGCCGACCCAGACTTTTAGCTTGGGAGAATGAAATTATTGGAGGACTCGTAACTAATTTGCGCATACGTTCAGATGTCTGAAGCAGAGGTAAATACTTCTCGAGAGTCCCCTTTATATCTGGTAGGCCGGGGTGAAACTGTACAGTGGAAAAGGTCTTTTTGACATCACTGCTGGGACGCTGTTGTGGGTTATGGTGAGCATCCAATGCCCGTTTTACCTGCTGTCGCGTTCGCCTTCTCCCATGTCCACGCCGAACAAGATAATCAACCAATTCATTACACCTGGTGTGAGCCGTAGCTGAATCGCTACAGATACGAAGTATCCGGAGAGCCTGTGAATACGCGATAGATTTTTTAGTATGGTTAGGATGGCAACTGTTCACATGAAGGAACTGGTGAGTATCTGTAGGCTTACTATATAAATCGGTGGTTATACTGCCATCCTCGTTAAGGGTAACCGAAACATCAAGAAAGTTCACGGACTGGGGTGAGTAATCGTACGTAAACTGGATAGCGGGGTGAACCGTATTTATGTATGAAAGGAACTCAAAAAGTTTATCCTTACCCTCTGTCCAAATCATAAAAACGTCATCGATGAACCGGAGCCAGATGGAAGGTTTAACAGCGCATTGGTTTAACAAGTCACGTTCAAAAATAGATAAAAACAGGTTCGTGTAACTAGGGGCTAGTTTAGTTCCAATAGCTGTTCCGCTTGTTTGAATAAAAAACTCCGAGTTAAATTCGAAAACATTTCGCTTCAGCACCAGCTCCGTCATGTCACAGATACCGGAAATAGTTTCAGCTGGAAAAGAGCTTTCCTTAAGAACGGTACGGAGGTTTGCAAGCCCATCATTATGCGGTATACTGGGGTACAATGCTGTTACTTCAATCGTACATAAGATGGAACCTGGAGGAATAGGACAGAGAGCGCGCAGCTTGACAAGAAAGTCTGACGTATCACGTATATAGGACGGAATCTTGGGCACCAGAGGTTGAATGAAATGATCCACAAGTTCCGACAATCCCTCTGTGGGTGACCCACTCCCTGATACCACAGGTCTCCCTGGACATCCTCTTTTATGCACCTTCGGAAGTAGGTAAAAACGTGCCGGTTTAGATTCAGAAGGTTCGGCGAAACTAGCCATATCTTCCGTAATGACACGTCTATTTTGAAGACGTGCGAGGATGTCACTGACCTCTTTTATGACGTCTGTGCAAACACTTTTGGGAACTCGCTTATACACGCTCGTGTCACTAAGTTGACGGTATCCCTCCGCTACGTACCTATCCCTTGACATAACAACAACAGCTGACCCTTTGTCAGTCTCGCGTATAACTATATCAATGTTCTGCTGGAGAGAACGGAGGGCCCGACGTTCCTCGGATGTAAGGTTAGGAACGGTCCTTCGTTCAGGGGCGCTCATTATTTCTGAGTCAACCACGGAGAGATACATATTAAAGCTTTGTCACGATTAGGAGGTGGAGTCCAGGTGGACTTTTTGCGAAATTTGAGAGCTTCCAAATCAGACGGATATACAACATCAGCAAAATACTCACTGAGCCGAAGTGTCCGATCAAACCGACGCACGCTTTCCTTAAGTTCAAGTCTGTCTACAAAAGGGGGGACTGGCGTGAATTTCAAACCTTTTGATAATACACAAAGTTCACAGTGAGAGAGATTATGATCCGAAAGGTTAATAACTGTGAAAAACTCATCATTAGGTAATGTTATAGGTTCCGTAGTTTTAGCAATATATCCAGAATCCGACGGCGTAGTGTTACTATTCTGGGAGCGAAAAGTCATCGACCGCGTAACACGTCTCGTGGGTTGAGAGTAGGCTTCTACCCTCTCCCCTTGCGATGCTACTGTACAATTCCCGTCCACTGGTGCATGATCTGAAGTGTCCGACTTGTCGGGCGTAGTATCGGTAACACAGTTTCTCCGTCATGTTTATATATATATATATATATATATATATATATATATATATATATATATATATATATATATATATATATATATATATATATATATATATATATATATATATATATATATATATATAACGCTAATTCCCACCTTAGGGGGAAATTGTTATACTTGCGCGTACATAGGGCGAAAAAATAACAATAAAATACATAAGAGAAAGAGTTCGCCCTAACGTCTAAAAATATAAACAACGTTATTTCAATGGCCAGCCATCCGTTCGTGTTAACAGCTAGGTGTCCGTAAATTTGACAACTTTGAAGTAATTGTAGCTACTATGTAAATCTAGGAGGGTGACCTTTTCCGTTTACGTATTCCTATAGAAAAAGTGTGTAGAAACGTTAAGGCGAAACTAATATTTCGCCCGAAAAAAACTTTTCCCCTTACGGTCGACTTTTCAACAAAAACTTTCCCCCTAAGTGCCGAATTAGTGATATATATATTATATATATATATATATATATACATATATATATGTAAAGATATATATATATATATATGTATATATATAAACCACTAGATTGAACATTAGGGGGAAATTGGTATATCTTGATACGTTTAGGCGAAAAGAAAAACAATAAAATACATAACTGTATAGTTCACCTTTAAGGAAAAACATATACATGTACGTAAATTCAATAGTCCATAAGTTGTACGTGTTAACAGATAGGCGTCCGTAATTTGGTCAACATTGAAGTAATTAGGTATCTTACGTACCCCCATATGTATTTTACTATACACTAACGTATTCCCATGAAAACAGTGTGTGAAAACGTAAAGGGGAACGTAGATTTTCCCCCTAACGGTAATTTCCCCCTAACGTTGATATTTTGACCAAATATTTCCCCTTATTCCACAATTAGGTATATATATATATATATATATATATATATATATATATATATATATATATATATATATATATATATATATAAACATGACGGAGAAACTGTTAAACAACGGTGCTTGGAACAGAATTGAAAGGCTGGAGATACAAATAGCGGAAGGCCGGAATTTAGATATATTAAACAGCCAAAAGGTTTGAAGTAGAGCTTTCGAGGAATACTTGGTCAGAGAATGAGAAGGAGTGAGAAATTTTGGAAGCTTTTAAAGGTGTTGACAATGGTCTCAACTCTATTGTGACAGGATAATCCTTCTTAAGGCAATAGAGCAGGTTGATTGACAAGGAGGGTCTTATCGGATTACTCGGGTGTAACCCATCAACATTAGGAAAATCCTCTTCAAAGTAATTAGAGAAATTGTT
The DNA here is from genome assembly GCA_037179385.1 of Holothuria scabra. Classification (NCBI taxonomy): domain Eukaryota; kingdom Metazoa; phylum Echinodermata; class Holothuroidea; order Aspidochirotida; family Holothuriidae; genus Holothuria; species Holothuria scabra. The sequence goes on along the minus strand of CM074195.1, from coordinate 22,539,159 downwards.
AGGCCGGAATGGCCTGATCGGATTATTTTGTTTAGTATCATCAGCAAGCTGGTAAATCGCTTGTGATGTTCAAGCCGAAAGGCGATGTGGATTTGAGATTGAGTTCCCAGAAATTTTCTTTAGCTTTTCTAGCTTTGTCGGTCCATGTATCGTTTTGGTCGATTGCAATGACCCGTTAGTTTTTGATAGAATGATGAGGCAAATTGAAATGGTTTGCATCAGGTTATTCAACCTTTTTGGTATTAATTGCTGACCTGTGCTGTGTCATTCTCATTCGAAGAGTATTTTTAGATTCTCCGACATACTGCACACCACATAAATTGCAGTATATGAGATAAATGACATTTTTGGAAAGACAATTAATTTCTTGTCTAATTTGGAAGGTGAGTGCATTTTGATTGCTCTGGAAGCCTTTTGTAGAATCAACCAGGGCGCACGTCTTGCAGTTGGAAGGGCAAGGTGAACAACCAAAATTTTCGTTGTTTTCCTCCACTGAGGCTTTGTCCTGGAATTTTGCCCGAATCAAAATGTCCCGTAAATTTGAGGGCCGCTTGAAGGCAACAACGGGGGGTTGGGGAAAGATAGACCTTAGGCGATCGGTGCTCTGAAGTGTGGGCATATGCTTTTTGATGAATTTGGCTAGTGGTGGTAGACCGGGATGGTACTCAGTTACCAACGGCACTCTGTCGGAATTGCGCTGACGAGTTTTGTACGTCAGAGTTTGCGAGCGGGGGGTTTCTTTTGCCTTTTTGATGGCATTTTCAATTGAACACCAAAAATACTGCCGGTTACGGAGGTAACCAGATAGTTCCTTTGCCCGAGTGTCAAGATCTGTTTCAGAGGAACAGTTGCGTTTTATGCGGAGTGCTTGACTGTACGGAATGTTTTTGGTGCAGTGCGGAGGATGGCAACTGCTGGTTAGAAGGTAGTTGTGCTTGTCCGTTGGTTTGTTGAACAAGTCTGTTTTGAGTGAACCATTTTCTATGGTTACAGTGGTGTCCAGGAAGTGGAAACTGGACCTGGAATGGTCGGCCGTAAATTTGATGGTGGGATGGAACGAATTGATGTTTTCAATAAAAAATTTTAGACAGTCTTCACCGTGGGGCCAGATCATGAAGATGAAGTCTATGAAGCGTAAACAATTTTGTGGTTTCAAATTTTGTCGAGACAGAAATTTTGCTCGAAGTTGCCCATAAACAAGTTGCAACTGGGGGAGCCATTTTGGTTCCTATGGCTGTACCATGAATTTGGAGGTAGTGGTGGTCACCAAAAATGAGATTGTTGTTGGTCAAAATCAGATGCATGAGTTCGCCTGAGTCTTTCTTGGTGGGAGTTTTGCCCCGAATCGGATTGAAGGCGTTGGTGCAAGCGGAGATGCCTTCCGCATTTGTTATGTTTGTGTACAACGAGGATACGTCAAGAGTGACCAGAATTGTGTCCGACGGGAGATTTTTGACCTTCCCAATTTTGCGGATGAAGTCCGTAGTGTCCTGAACGTAGGAGGGAAGGTACCAGGGGTTGGATAGACAGGTCAACAAATTTCGAAATTTTCTCCGTGGCAGTCCCGTTGCCGGAAATAATGGGTCTGCCCGGACTACCCGTTTTGTGAATTTTGGGCAGAAAATAGAAACGGCCCGGTTTAGGATCTACCTGGAGGAGATTCGGGCCGGTTTCAGAGTCAATAGAACTGTTGCGAACCATCTTTTTGATGGCCGCCTCCACTTTTTTCAAAATTTCCGAAGTGGGATCTGAGTCTAGACGTCTGTAGTGGTCGGGATTGCCAAGTAATCTGAGGGCTTCCTCCCTGTTAAATTGAAACCCCATTGCAACAATCGCAGAGCCTTTGTCCGCCGGCTTGATAGCAATATCATCACGATGCCGTAGACTTCGAATGGAGTGACGTTTTTTGAGATTGTCGCGGAAATCTGAGGAAGGGGTGTGGTTTTTCACATCCTCTTCAATGGCCGAAATAAATGATTCCAGTTGCGGACAACGCCCCTTTTGTGGGTTCCAGGTGCTTTTTGGTTTAAATTGATACGATATGTATATATATATATATACATATATATACATACATATATATATATATATATATATATATATATATATATATATATATATATATATATATATATATAAAGTAAGTCGAGTGACGTAGCGACATTATATGAATAAGTGAACCAGTGCGGTAATGAATAGTCGCCTGAAGACCTTACGTCATTTTTCCTCAAACATAGGCATTGCCTTATACTGAAAGAATAAATAAAAAAAATAATAAATAAATGAATCCTCTTTCAGTATAAGGCAATGCCTATGTTTTAGGAAAAATGACCTAAGGTCTTCATGCAACTATTAATTACCGCACTGGTTCACTAATTCATATAAAGTCGCTACGTCACTCGACTTACTTAATATAATGATTCCTCTGACGTAACAATGGAGAACTTAACCCAACAGTATTTATAATTAGTTGACCGCGCTCAATCACATAGGGGAGCATATCCCCATTAATTCCTCCATTGACTTACACACTAAATTCAAAAAGTAAACGGGCCTCTAAAAGCTTGTCGAAGTTTTCGCCAGGGTCAAGCTACCCCTCATATGAAAGCTGACAAGTTGGCCATTCATGGCACTTTCAATTTACCATATCATGACCGTGAAGATTTTTTGCTATTTCACCTCAAAGTTCAAACCACCTTTTCCGAGCCTTGTTTTTCACTAAAATCTCGGTATGCCTCCGCCAGCTTCTAAGGCCCATAATTTCCACAAAATTGCTTCAATTAAGCCCATTTTTTCACCAATGGTACTTCATTTGATATACTTTCAGAAGAAACTTACAGAAAACCCCAGCTCATTCCATAACATATCAAAAAAGTGCTCCTTTTAGGGACTCTATCTGAGGGCGAACAAACGGACGCAGTAATACACCTGCTAATTGGGATATGCTCCCTTAAGAGAGAGGTGAATTTTTTCAATTTTTTTAAAATTTTCACAAAATGAAATTTAAAGCCTATAAAGGACTTGTGCAACTCAAAGTAGGATTTGACTCACATTTTGAAGGATTTATGGCATCTTTGTGACATATTTCTCTGCTTTTCCCCATTTTATGCCTGTGCATGGACTTTGTACACTGAAAAAGGGTTTAGTGCAGGACTGAGTCACAAAACTCTGCAAGGTTAATCTATTTGCAGATTTCTTCTTTCTGTCACCATGACACCTTCTTGAATTGCAGAATGGGTAATCCTTGGCCCTACTGGCATGTCTTTTGGCTGACAGGATCTATTTTAAGTCTCAAAAATGTGCATGAGAAAACTTCAAAAGATCGAACCAGACCTCAAACCAACTTCAAAAGGGTCCACTTTGTCTCCAGATTTCTCTTCACACAAATGGTACTTATACATCCTCTGTGCAGTTTCAAAGTGAATCTTTGGGACACTACATAGAATTATTAAGAGAGATTAGCAAACCTGAAAGGGATCCATGTAATGTCTGTTTGCAGTAAGGCTAGGCTTGCATCCAACTTTCATAAGTACCAGCTAAGCACACAGATTACTCAGATTTCCCTCCTTGCTACGTCCTGTGAGGACTCTGTAGCAGTCAGCACATAAGGTTGTTCCTGAAATTACAAGTAAAAAAGAGTAATACAATTGTTATGCAGAAAAAAGAGCTACTGCTAATTGATGCTCTTTCACTGCATAGCCTTCCAGACAAGCCTCCTTCTCGTATGGAATGTGACCGTCAGTATGTACAACAATCCCCTAAAAATGCAAGAGGTAAAACACTGTTTGTCGCAGTCCAACTGAGTACAGATGTCATTGTTGAAAATGCAACTGGAAGAAAAATTTAAGGAAAAAAATACTTAGCATGGCATAGCCTAAACTGACATGAACCAATATGGCAAAAAAGTTGAGTATCCTGGGCATGACAGCTTCTCAGCTGACTCACAAGAAACTGGTAACATTGCAGATAAAAACCTGTCAGAGTATGCTGACAGGTTTTTATACAGTAGCCTAAAGGTTAGGTAATTGGTAACAAATGCTGCTGAGGAGGCTTGTAAGGGGTTTAACTTGTTATGAATTAAGCATCTAAAACCTCATCAGGAAACCTTTTAAAGCCTAGTAGGCCAAGATCATTTAAATAGGTCATTTCGCAAAACCCTTACAAACACAGATAGTATGTATTGGCAACGTAAACTAGGAGAGTACGTGACTAGGCCTAACTTTGTTGTCATGTGAGGCTCTTAGGAGTCTAAATCAGCTCTAACAGCTAAATAAATCACCTAGCCATATGCTTAAACTCTATTTTATACTTGACATGCACTCACCGAATCACTAGACTTTCAAACATCAAAGTAATGAGGGGATCTCACACGGATTGCATTATGCTTCACAACAACGTAAAAAGATTGATGTGTGTGTGTCGGAGCCAATTTACAGTCTCCCGGGCCGGGACTACTTCACAGAGCTGTACGGTAGCCCTAATATAACACCCTTGTACTGTGTTCATCCAGAGGGTTTGACTTTGGAATAATACAATGCACGGTTTTGTGTTAAAATGCCTATATTGCTCCGTTTTTTTTTGTTTTTTTACCGTTTTGGCCAAAAAATTGCCAATTTGGCCCTAAAAATCACTCAAGCGAGAAATTGCATGACGTCTGCCCATAATTGGCTTTTAGATAGCCTATGAAGTACAGAAAGCCAAGTTTGGTCAAATTCCTACCGATTTGAAAATTTCAGCATTCCTGCCCTTAAGGGAGCATATCCCCATTAATTCCTCCATTGACTTACACACTAAATTCAAAAAGTAAACGGGCCTCTAAAAGCTTGTCGAAGTTTTCGCCAGGGTCAAGCTACCCCTCATATGAAAGCTGACAAGTTGGCCATTCATGGCACTTTCAATTTACCATATCATGACCGTGAAGATTTTTTGCTATTTCACCTCAAAGTTCAAACCACCTTTTCCGAGCCTTGTTTTTCACTAAAATCTCGGTATGCCTCCGCCAGCTTCTAAGGCCCATAATTTCCACAAAATTGCTTCAATTAAGCCCATTTTTTCACCAATGGTACTTCATTTGATATACTTTCAGAAGAAACTTACAGAAAACCCCAGCTCATTCCATAACATATCAAAAAAGTGCTCCTTTTAGGGACTCTATCTGAGGGCGAACAAACGGACGCAGTAATACACCTGCTAATTGGGATATGCTCCCATAGACACCATTGGCTCAGTGGTCAGAGCATCCGCCTTGTAAGCGGGAGGTCGCTTGTTCGAATCCTGCTTGAGGCTAAGTTTTCCATTTCAAAAAAAAAAAAAAAAACCTCTCTCAGTATAAGGCAATGCCTATGTCTGAGGAAAAATGACCTAAGGTCTTCATGCGACTATTCATTACCGCACTGGTTCACTTTTATATATATTTATATATATATATATATATATATATATATATATATATATATATATATATATATATATATATATATATATATATATATGTATGTATATATATATATGTATATATATGTATGTATATATATATATGTATATATATGTATATATATGTATATGTATATATATATATATATATACATACATATATATATATATATATATATATATATATATATATATATATATATATATATATATATATATATATATATATATATATATATAGATTACTTGGCATGCATATATATATATATATATATTCAATATATATATATATACACACTCAATCTGCAGACAGTACTGTTTCGACCAGTGCAGCTCAAAGTAGATTTCAAGACGGAATGACAAGACTGACACAAGCATTACCTGCGTCAGTCCAGCCATTCACGGTACACTGCTTGCGTGCTATGCATAAAGCGAATATATATATTCGCCTTATGCATACTATACTATAGTAGTGCAGTACTATATATATATATATATATATAGTACTGCACATAACCATATTGGCTCGAAATCTCTGTATTGCTTAGCTGTAAAATGGACTCTAACAAAATATCCCCAATGTTGGCTATTTTCCAGAGATTGGATTTCATTTAAATTAAATCTTCAACAAGAGCTTATAAAAAATAATTTTTATCATCAGAAAGGTAAAGATCATAAACATGGCAACAAAATGAAAACGAAAAGCAATTGGGCAAACGTTTCGTTCATTCTTAATGAAAAGTATCAATGTTTCAAGCAGAAAAATATTATCTTTGGAAATCCATAATCCTTTCATCACAATGAAACGTTCCTTTTCTCCTTTCTATTGATACACAGATTGCAGGGGTCAAAGGATCAGCCACATCGCACGATCCAGTCAAGGATGGCTGGAGAGTGGTTTTCCGTGTGATCGAAACACACTTTACACTGTGCACCGGTGCAACTATATGTTTCGAAGTGATCGTTAGAAGTTACGTTTTTATTTTTCATTTTTGTGTTCTTGTTTTAAAACTTATTTTATTAGATTAGATATTTTTTTAGATTAATGGGGAATGTCTCAGGTTTACTGATTATATCGTGAAAGTAAACGTTGGAAAATTCTGAGTGGTTTAAAATCGGCTTGTAGACACGATGTCATTACCCATATTAGAATCTATCCTCAGGTTTTTTCCAATAAAGATTCGAGGTAAACGATTTATGTTGGCAATACCTTGGCCTTTCAGTGTGTTGCAATCTGATTAACTGAAATTAATTCCCCGTAGAATAGCTATGAGAAATACAATCTTTTGTAGATATATTAGATATCTATAACTATTGCAAACTACGCAATGGATTTCAAACAAGAGCAACTCTCTATCATTCCGCTCTCTTTCATTGAGGTGTTAAGATCACCTCTCTGGTTTAAACTGTGACAATGACAACAACGATTTTTGTTTTGTGAAAGGCAAACTTAGTATAAAACTTACCATATGTTTTCCCTTTACACGTCACACATGTAATACTCAAATGTTCGTGCCGAACACTGCAACGTTACATTTGATTCCAGCAGAATATCTCTTGAGAGAGGTAACGCCTTGCATTTAGGAAGTAGATAGACCCTCCTTCAACTAATTAGCGAGACTCTACTGCTTGCTCTTAGTCGGAATTTTCACTTCATGTAGGTGTCATTCAACGTGACATACACTTGGCACGCTAGGTAAAATTGATTAGGCGTTTGCTGTGTTCCATGATCTGAAGAGGGAAACAAAATCGTACCAAAGCTTAAAAGATAGCACCCCTAGCAACAACATAGAATAACCCATAATGTATGGAAACGTGACATTTAATACCTCCTTTAACGATTAGTTAAATGGGTTTATACCTGGATCTGGTGACATATATCTGAAAGTGTTCGTAAGCTTGAAATGCGTAGCAAAACATGACACGTCGTTTGATTTGGTAAATGCCTAACGTGCATTACATTCTTTGTTGAACATTATGTCAAACAAGACATATCTTACAACCACGACTCAACATGTTGGGTGGAAGTGCCATTGACTAGTAGTAGAGAACAGGTGGTAGAACTCTGGGCGGGGAAGAATGTCCTGCAAAATGTACATGATATATCGGAAGAGGGATGAGAAATAAAAAAGAATGACGTGAAATAAAAGGAAAGGCTGCTATGCAATTTACATGTATGCGTATAGACACATATATATGTGTAGTGATGATGTGTACTAAGATATAATCACAAAATGTGGTTAGCACAGAAAATTTGCTCTTTTTTTACTAAAGGCAATGAGAGACGCAGTCGAAAGAAATTTACAAGCCCACACTTATCCACCAGTGATGAGCTCCTGCATAGGCTCCCAGAGAGTATCCTACTACACTAAAGTAAAGGACAGTATTATGAAGTTATTGGCCTTCTGACGACAAATTTGCTGACAGATTCTACCCCTACAAGACCTTTGTTCACCTTGAAGATGTTGCTGTAATCAGCAAAAGGTCTGGACATTGCTACTGAATTCCACTCAGTGATTGTCCTCCATAGACCTGACCTTAACCTAGTGACGTTAGAATGTCAGTTAAAACGAATCGCAGTAATTTGGGTGTGACGGTGCAACTGATCAGTTCACTGTTCAAAGCATCATCAAGTATTCTCAATTGCTGACACCAAGGCAACGGTGTCTCATTTCTGGGGTGTACACTAGTAGCACGGCTGATTCTGATTGCTCTTCCCACCAACGTCTTAAATCATCGTTCTTGCAGCATTCTTTGCAGGATAAAGAATTACATGAGGCACTCTTTGTTTTAGATGAAACGGAATGACATCAAGCTTCTGCGTGTCCACAAATCCAAGGTTAAATACCATTCGAAACCATTTGGAAAAGTTGAATGGTTCCGAATGGTTCTGAATGGTTCTGAGTGGACCCGAATGGTCTCAAATGGATTTCAGATGGTATATGAATGGAAATGTACATCTGAATGGTTTTCTGATCACATAGCTGAATGGAATGCAAATGGTTCGCGAATGGTCTTGGTATTCGCAAATGGTTCAAGCTGGAAACCATTCAGTGAATGGTATATTATGTACATCAATGGAACATGCCTCCAGTTCAACATGCATGTACGTAATGCAAATGGTTAACTTGTCTGTTGGTATCATCCTATACCTGTTGCAAATTCATTTAAAAGGATATGTGTATCTCAATGAAACAAATTTATAACCAACTAGATCTGATACAACTTTCACAATTTGTACAAGGTACAGTAAGGTGTAGACAGGAAAGTAAGAAACTTTGTAGTAACCTAAACCAGTTTAGATTCTTCTCAGTGAATATTTCCCTGATCACTTTTTCCCAGGCACATTTTATTTATAGGGATATAATTTTTGATGAGGCGGTGCACACTTATCAAATTTTGTGGGGCTCAAACGAATTGGGGATTACAGTAACGCCATGCATAGCAACTCGAGTAGGCCACAAACCGCATCTTTGGATTTCCCTGAAAATTTTAGCCTCAGTTTTCCCTAACAGTATAACCCCTTTCCCTACCTTGGAAAGGATACACAGAGATACTGTAATGCACAGCACGGATATTATTAACTGAAATAGGAAATTCTTCCTGTCATTCCAATACCCGATCCACGCCAGATACCTCTTGACTCCCTTCCCCACTCCAGTTCCTGGCACTTTCTTAGTCCGTATTTGATATCCTTGTGTACCCCACAAGGCTACCACAAGGATACCAGGCTTTGCAGCCTGGTATCATCTGAAGTCCAGGGGCACAACCTCCTAAATTATTGTACTCATTATTTCTTCTAGATCTCTCCATTTTCTGCATACAGAATTCCAATATTCCTCCCCACCCTATCATGCACACCTTTGTTGCCTTTCAAGTTGCTCATCTTTATGATAACCATGACATTGAACAGGATCAAAGCACACATGATGTAATGGTTGCGGTAAAAATTGCAATTGATTTCCTTCCTTGCCCAATTACACAATTTGATGATTGACAGACATTAATACTCCATGCAAAGACATTTAATCCAAGTCAAGAAACCCTAGCCACAGTATGCAGAGCACATAGAGGGGGTTTTGATTACAATCCTGCCCAAAGAACTGTGAAATTTTTTGCAACCTAAGTGGACTAGGAGCTCGGTGAAGTGGTAATAATAGACCTCCAGCAGTAGGTTTGGAAACTTGATACACCTCAGTTGAACAATAGATTACTGAGGTTAGAAAATCAACTTTTTTACCGCAATAGAAACAGCATGCAATGCAATGCTTGTTTCAATTGAGCTATTACGTAATACCTTGGCATGCACACAAAGCATGATACACACTGCACCATACAAAGCTCACAGATGCTGCACACCCACGTGTACATCACATGTACAGTACAATGTAACACAATAGGCGCGAGCACAGCTAGTACAATGCATGGTACCAGAGCTACTGTACAGAGAGTGCTATGCAGTGGTGTGCAGGTGTCATGAATTCAAGAAACGTGAAGTGAAAGGGCAAGATTGCTTTCCTTAGAGGACTTTTATAAAATGCTAAAGCACAGTAAGTAAAGGAACATTTTTTTAAGTATTGCACCAGAGAGACCAATGAACAGATGTTAGTGAAAATTAAGAGCCAAAGACTTCATCAATGAATGGTTGCTGCTGTGTTAACAGTCAGGCCTTACTTTTAATGTTTATAGTAGCAGTTCCACAAGACAATTCGTAGCACTAGTACTGTAGTAGTATACTTAGACTAACGTTAATGTATGAAGCAGACCTATCCTTTTTTTTGGGGGGGGGGGGGTCGTGGACATTTTATAGCCTACAAGGAAAAGAGAAACCGACATATTATATGTTATTCATACACGTAAAACCCTCAAAAAAGAGAACCAAACTTAAAATTATTGAATCCAAGTTCACCAAGGGAAGTTAACCAAATTTAGGGTTTTGAAAAGCCATAGGCCTATTACTAACGTCGGCCTAGTCATACTCATAATTATTGACCCCAGATCATGGTAAAATTTATAGTTGGATTAAAATGTTTTTTTTGGGGGGGGGGGGGGTTGGTTGGTTATGAAGACTCTCTCTGTACATTTGGGTGCTGACTCAAAAATAACAGGGCGGAAAAGGATTTCCCATCTTTATCTGTATGTACAGTTCTGTAGCATCGGGCCTAAATAATAAGTAGGTACACTATTTGTTGTAGGCCTATGCCATTATTTATTTGTGTACGTATGATAAATAATTAATTTTTGAATTCAACTAAGTCTCCCTATGGCATCTAGCAAAATTTGACAGGGGGCCTATAACAAAGTCCCAAACAAACAGAGACACCGTCTTTAATAAAACAAAAGCAGTCACCCCAACTTGAAATAGTGTAGTAGACTGTCCTGTTCCATGATTGGTTGTGTAGAGTTGTGACAACATTGTTTCCCTTCAAATATGAAATTTACTGCTTGGTTTACCCAGAATATGCAATACTGAAGGCTTAAAATATGATGAAAGATACTTTGAAGAGAGATAAGAACAAAATTGTGATGCTTACTGTAGCTGTTGCTTTTGAATATTATATAATTTTTTTTTTTTTTTCACACGGGACAGAGCATCTAGGGGGACAGTTGGTGTCACCTGGGTATATTCTCCTATTACTGCAAGTCTCACTTTTTAAGGGGAGAATATGACTGGCAGAAGTATAAAAGAGATTTCTTTTGTTAAGAACATTTTACCCTCTAAAACCAAGTTAGTTGTACAACTTTTTATATACTTTTCAAATTTTATTTTTCATTTCCCAAACAGAATGAAATTATAGTGAAACTGTCTCCTGCACAGCTGATTGAGTTATTTGTCAGTGTGTCTTAAATACTTTTCATTTATGTCTGGACTGCTGTGTACCATGTAGCAGAGTCAAGCATAATCATTTTAGTGAGTGAGGAAATTGTACTGCACACATGGAGCCATGGACTGAACAAGTTATCCTGCTATTGAACTGTGACACCAATGTACTGGTAAAGTTTTATGGCCTGTTTCCTTTTGAATAGCGATTTTCTTGTTTGAAACTACAAAGCCTGTTTTCGTTATCACATAATATGAGCAGTCCTGATTATTGAGTTATAACATATTCATGACATGCAGGCTACTGTACCAGTTTGATGTTCTTGCTGTGGAAAGAGAATGAGTCCTGAGGTTGGAGAACTACAGAACAGTGTTGAAGTAGATACTGTTAAGCAGTTACAGGACAACTAATGAGAGACATCTTTGAATTGACCACATTACTCAAAAAGATATTTGCTACAGATGGCGGTGGACAAGTACCAATTTACAAGGAAATGCTGGTGTCCTAGTTTTTGTGCCTCGTTTAGTGTAACCTGATAAATTGAACGGTCTTGTTTAAACTGTCAAGATGATGTAATTTAAAAGAGTTGAATCCTTGGTGTGGAATATTTCCTTTACTCAGGAGTCAATGGGAGGATTGGACGAAGAATACAGCCATTGGGTTTGGAAACAAAATAAATTTTCCCTATCGTGGACCTTTCATGTGCCCTGTGTGCAACCTTTAAAGGCATTAATTGTGTTAAAACATCTCCTTTCTTTTTCAACTTGAATAACCATGAGAATATTTTTTCATGTACCAAACAGTTACCAAGCTTTGTTTCATTTGGGAAATGTGAGAAGACTGAAGCCTACTCTATGATTTTTCATGAAATAAATTTTACCATGGATATCCCTATTATCTTAAGTGCAAATGTGAAAAACTACTACCAGTGCTTAAAGTTACAGTATAAATTACTTGGTGGACCATTTTAAAATTTTGACCGAACTTTGATTTTAATTTGAAAGTCAGAAGTTTATTTTATTTTACTATGGACAAAAAATTCTCTTCGATGACTTTTCTACTTTTTTCTTCCTTGGAAAAAAACCAAAAGTGAATTTTCATTCCTTCAGTTTACTGTTACAAACGTGTACCCTACATATGAGTTACAACGCTTTATTTGTTGTCTATATTGTTTTTGCATATGAGTGCCTTGTAAGTATTAGTTACCGACCATTACATGTAATATTATTCAACTGGGTTGCCAGCTCCATGACCTGTGCTATCCATTATCACTGTTCTGTAAGCTTAACACAATGCCATCAGGGGATAATAAACACACACTATGTTGCTACTATAGTTAAATTCTTATGTTGTTTTAATTAATTTTGGTTTTGAAGCAACTATACAGTATTTTCCACTTTGAACTTGCACATAGAAACCATTGGCAGACCATTTGTGGGTGGTTTCCGGTTTAAATTATTTTAAGCTGTTGAGATAAATAACATTATCAAACTGTTGAGATGCATAACATGATTAACCATTCACAAACCATTTTTGAATGGTTCCAGTCTTTACATTCAAAAACCATTTGCATGCCGGACCATTTGAAGACCATTTGCAAATGGTACCATTCAACACCATTTGGGACCAGTTATTCCATTTAAAGACCATTTGCATACCAGACCATTTGAAGGCCATTCGCAAATGGTACCATTCAACACCATTTGGGACCAGTTAAAAACCATTTTCGTACCAGAATATTCGCCGACCATTTGCAAATGGAACCATTCAGGACCATTCAGACCTGTCCAAAAATACAGCGTGAAGATACCATTCGGAACCATTCAGAACATTCGCGAATGATTTGAAATAGAATTTAACCCTGGGTTAAGTAATGACAGACAAGTAGCATGTAGTGGATGGAGCAAACGAAATCCACAGTGATTCAGAGCATAGGCTTACAGTGCTTGGAATCTTTCCATGACAGTTCTTACAAAGAACGACAGTCTAGTCCACAACATGCCAACAAAAATTACGTTAACCTGAATCATTACCGAATACACGTTGAATCTTGAAGGTGAATACATTGTACTCGTATGATTTTCAAACAATATTTAGTTCTTCCCCCACTAACACAACGTGGAACGTTTTAGTAGCGTTTAAAACGTTTTGTGTAAGAGGGTTTGGGTCATAAAGCCATGGCCTGTACAATGTTAATTAGCAGGTTCTGACATGAATGCGACTACCGAAAAATTATCGCCGATCGCAATCAATTTCTCGCAGAATAGCGAGGAGACAGCCCTAAGTTACCCGTGTCTACAGCACTTACAATGGTTTGAGAAACTGATACTGTTAGGCTATCTGCACATACTTCATTTTTGGTGCCCAGTATGAATCCGCTGGTCAGCGATGACTGTTTATTGTACCCAGGCGGTAGCTAAGAGGGGTTGGGGGGAGGAGCAAAGCCCCCGCTCAAAACAGTTGTACACATTTTCCTCTGGAAAACCTTTAGCCCCCGGCCCTTCAGTACCTTGGCTGGCTACGGTGCTGATTTGATCGTGTTATGTACGGCATTATAGAGCTAGTATATAAACTATATTACAGTTTTCAGTGTGTTCGGGTGTATATTACTACACGTGTAGTTTCAAATTTCAAGCGAAAAGAGATCTGAGGAATGGAATCGATATACCAAAGTGCAGTGCCGTGCGATTTTCAGAACTGATGATGTTATGTAATTTAAACGAGCACTGGTAGGCAAAACATGGAGCGAACACGGAGAACGGTCCCCGGTTATTACCATGACGATATTGTATTGCAAATGCCATGGTTGTTATAAAACGAAAGATAATGAGAAACGGTTACCGTCATATGGCATAGGATCCGGAAGTAATTTGCTAGAGACTGCGTACTTATACGGGTTACAAAAAGTAGCCGTTCGAGCGTGAGCACAATCAGTCTGAGACTGATTCGCATTTAAATCAACCCTTATTACCATGGCTACGTCACTCAGTGGAATTTAAGACAGAATAGCTGATGAACTCGATGTTTATGATATCAACTTTCAGGTTGCAGGTTAGCATCCTCTTCTTTAGCACCGGGAACTTTCAATCTAGGGTTACATGAGACCAGAACATGGGGGAAGGATTGTACAGGAGAATTGGGGTATTAATCAATGAATCCTTCACGATAGAAGTAGGGCCATATGAAACACCTTTTTAACATTAATTCAGGAATTTCAGATATCTCGAATAAGTTTCAGATATCTAAAATTATGCACCATTTTAGATATCTGATATGAAATTTAAGACACCTAAAATTCATACCGGGATATTTGAAACAGAATAAGAGATATCTGAAATGAATATGAGACATCTAAAATTGTATTCAAGATATCTGAAATAGAATTAGAGATATCTGAAAATGGATTCGGGATATCTGCAATAGAAATAGAGACCTCTTAATCTGAATTCAAGATATCTGAAATAGAATTTGAGACATCATCTCAAATTGTATTCAAGATATCTGAAGTTGAATTCAAGATATCTGAAATAGAGTTAGATATATCTGAAATTTAATTAGAGCTATTGTGACGGAAGGAACACTGTAAATATGTTGATATATTTTTTTTATTTATTTTTTTCTTCTATAGCTTGCTTTACTACGTGTATAATTCCAGACGATCTGTTGTTTTCGTAGCCAATTATTAAAATCAGAACTTTCCATAGCCCTGGTTGTTTTCAATTATTTCGTGAAGTTGCTTTATGTCCCGCGCGTACCTGTCTAGACAGCCCAAGTTCTGTACGGAAACACAATAGATCATAAACCAATCAATGGACAGCATCCTCAGCTTACCACGTGGACAGAGTCACGTGTTTCCGGTAAACACATCCCTCGCCACGCCGTTTCTCACGTAGACGAGGACTGGTGGATAGACGCTCTAAGAGAATGGTTGTAAGTTACGGTGCGATCCAACGACACGAAGGCCCGCGCTTCCCGGTAGAACAGACTGCATTTTTCCAGTGTGAGTATGTTATTAGCTGTTATTCTTAGCCAGGGTTAATGAGATTAATTAATTAACATTGAATTAATTGACGTAGTCAGTCTCGGGGAGTTTGGATTCAAGAAGGCTTAGGCTGGTACGTTAAGGCCTACGCTGGAAACTTGATCTGACTAGGGTAAGGAGTTGCTACCCAGTCTGGGAACTCAGGGAGACTGGCTGGTATAAAGGCTAAGAAGGGACGAAGTTTGTTTTGGAAGTGGTATTCTGTAAATTTGCGGTGAAGAGGGGGTAGAGAGGCCAGTCCGTGGAGACCGATAACTCTAGCTCTCTTAATGCCTTGCCCGACCGTGTATAAGGAAGGCAGATTCACAAGTGCAGATGGGATGCCCACCAAGTAATCGGTAGGAAAGTCTAGTCGCTGCTAAATGAGGCTTAAATTAGTATCTTCCTTTGAAAGTAGCTGCCAGATTATGTTTATTTTATAGTTCCGTAATACCGAAGTTTCGCACGAGACGCACGGCTCGTGTGAGGGAGGCAACAGAAAGGAGCTTTAGATTGTTCGACGCGGACGTCGGCTATGACGTGGTGATCTCATACCGTAGTTATGTACATGCGTCGACGTGAACTTCACGTCGTCGTCTGAATTCTACACCTGGGGCCCGTTCCACAAAGAGTTACGCACGATCTTAAGTATGATTTACTGTTGGCTTAAGTATGATGAATCAAACTTAAGATTGTGCGTAACTCTTTGTGAAACGGCCCCCGGGAGTCTCTCGTTTTGGCGTTGTGGGGAGAACGGCGACGTGAACGGTGTGTTACGTCATATTTCTTAACACACAGGCCATGACGACGAACAACATCAGCTGTTTAATTTTGTAAGTTGCCTTGGCTTTCGCATGGATTTTTGTAGAGATATTAAGTTCTTAAGTAAAAAAAAAAATACTCGCAAAATTTGGAAAATGACAATTTTCCACATAGGATTGTGAAAATTAACCGTCAGTGTGATCACTTAAGTCAGTTTGTTCTCCAATTAGGGCCTAGGGATGTGCCTCCAAGCAGCTTAGGCCGTGGAGACATAGGGCCTACTTGGTTGCATTTTAATAACGTTAGCCTGACCTACATAGTACATTGAAAGCTAACTGAGTTAGGCCTCACTTGGTTATCCTACACTAATTGGATAGGCTATAGCCTTGCCTTCGATTCAGTATCATGATTACACGACAACGAAGTGGTAAGTTTCCTAATCAGGATATGACGTATGGTCTTTAAAAAAGATTAACGGGGCATAAATGCACAATCACATGCCTTGTGACCCTTGCCTTGCTTGTCAATGGCATCTGAGTCTGAGCCCGATGTTACGCAATCGTTTTGTCATGAGCCTTTAACATTTAGGCTACAGTCTGCATAGAGGCTAATTTAACCTAGGACACAGTACACTGTGCTGTCAAGTTATACCTAGGCTACACTGACGAAATGTGCAGGTTACTACTAATCCTAACGTTACTGTAGTAAGGAGTGACTAACGTTAGAAGCTGTGTCGTACACAGTCAAGTTGAATGAGACCAACGTTAAGGCTGTCATTGATGCCTGTGACATTCATGTAAACAAAGAAGTTACGACAAAACTACAGGCTATGATGACTACTACTAATCCTAACGTTACTGTTAAGGAGTCACTAACGTTAGAAGCTGTGTCTTATTCAGTCAAGTGGAATGAGACTAACGTTAAGGCTATCATTGACACCTGTAACATCCATGTAAACAAAGACGTTATATACGATAAAACTACCGGCTATAATGATTGGTCAACCTATATTTTAGGAAATATCTTCAGTTGAATTATATGACTAAGACTGAAGCACAGGTAAAAATTTGTTTGCAAGTCCAAAATGACATCAAATTTTCCTTTGAAATTGTTCTGTGGGGAGAGTCTTAAGAAGTTTGAGCCTAACGTTAGTTGCATGCTTCAGCCTATATCATTCATGGCTTTGCATAGGATTGGAAATGTGTAAAGGTACAAGTGCACTTTATGTGACTAGGCCCCTTAGGCTTTGCACTAATAATATAAACGTTTGTTTCTATTCGAACCTCTGTAGTGAAATGTAAACTCCTCCTCCCGGCAGAGAAGGGACCTCACAGTAATTTTACCAGGACAGGCCCATTACACACTAGCCTACATGGAGTGGGATGGTTAAGGGTTCAGAAGAAGTATATTTTTATGTTGCTCGGGCATAGCTTACAGGGTAAGCAAAGACAAAACTACATGATTGATTCTAGTAGTAATTTATAGCTTTCTGGAATACGAACAATTGCCCAAAGCAGGCATATATAGTACCCCTGAAACTTTTCTTCAAGTGTTAGAGGCACATAATATGGTGATTTTGACTGTGTGATTATATATTTAAAAGGTGGCAAAGTCAGTAGGCCTAAAGACATTTCTTGTTTTGTTTTTGTTTTGTTTTTGTTTTTGTTTTTTTTTGTTTATGTTGAGGCAATTATGCAAGATGTCTAATGAAAATGTGTACAGTGTCATCTTTCAAAGGAAATGTTAAATCAATTATTATACATTAACCCTGAAAACATAGAAGGAAGAAGGGCTCTAACCACTAACCATATCCTGCTGTTAGAGTTAAACATCCTCAAGTTTTCTTCTGAAGTTGAGGGAAAGGGAGAAGGGATATGTGAAACTGTTGTTTGTTCAAACACTGGCTTTATGCCTATTATTATGGATGTTTATTCAGCTTTGACACTCGGCTATGTATAATGCTATTGCTTGAAAGTAGGCTACAAGCACTGGCACAGAAATAATTTCAGTATTAATGGAACAAAAAAATTGATTTTTGGTGGTCATGCAGTAATTGCTCGAGGCCCTCTACATGTGTTTCCTTTTCGTTTATTTGTTGAAGATGGTCAGAGCAAATTAATTTGTTTTGGTTTGCATGAAGACATACTTTGTTATTTTTCTCCAAGAAGGTTCCATTTAATTCAGGAAAGTTGCTTATAAAAAAAAGAAGAAAAAAAAACACTGCAAGCCAGTTGCATGCCTCGTTATGTAAGAACAGTGTCCAGACTATTATGAAATATCAGATTTTATTTAAGTTACTTTTAAAATGTTTTTGATATCTTTTGTGCTACAGATCATGATCAGCTCTTGGGGCACTGATCACCAGTGACTTCCTTGTTTAATTTGTCTGGTCTTTCACTACCACAGAAGTTTTCAACAACTCATGTTAGTGCAGAGTAGTCAGTAAACTGAGATAACTTTCATTCAAGTATGAATGGAATGATGATCAAGCTCTTGTAAGCTATGTGTTGGACGTCCCATCAGTCTCTCAGACAATTGTCAAAAATCACAGGGCCAAATCGAAATTATTTGTTGGATGGAGGTTGGATGTGATTGAAGTAGATGTTTATTGAGAAGGGCAGGGGTTAACACAAGTTTCAGACAACTGACTTTCAGCAGCCAATTTATATACGAGAATCCAAACTTAAAGTATTTGGTAATACAGTGCCAATGATGTATCATGAGAACACTATTAGAGAACTGATATTAGGTGAATTCAGGGACAATAAATGCATCACTAGCACACTGGCATCAGGGGAATGCAGTGACAAGTAATAATGTATCACTAGCACACTATTAGAGGACTGGTATCAAGTGAATACACTGGTGTAAATATATTTCACTAGTATATTATTGGGTATTGGTATCAGGTGAATACCCTGATAATAAAAATGTATCATTAGTTCACTATTAGGGTACTGAACTTGGTCTTGCTATTAAAGCTACAGTAGGCTAAAAGCAAACAGGGAGTGCATCCAAAATATAGTTTTAATAAGATTACATGCTGGTTCATGCATACTTCAGGTAAATTTAAAGAAACTACACAGAAATAACAATCAGAGGGAGGACAAGGGCCCAGCAAACATGCCCATCTGGGCCCCAACTGGGTTTCAGCTGGGCTACTTGCTGGGCCCCAGCTGGGGGCTTCAGTTATTGAAGCTGGGTCCCAGCAAGTAGCCCAGCTGAAACCCAGTTGGGGCCCAGCTGGGTATGTTAGCTGGGGGGTCATGCCCCTTCCCAGAAAAGACTGGCCACTCCATCTGGGAAAGTTTCCAATTTAATCATGGATGTCTACTCAGTGGGATAATACATGTACTACCTAGTCTTGTGCAACAACTCTCAATCTTTATTTTACCAGGAAGCTCAGGTTCTTCAATAAAGAACCCAATTTTTCTTGTAAATTTGTCATAAATGAGGTATCATAGTTTGACAGAGAATATTAACCAGTTTGATATTTTATGCCAGCACCTCCTTTTCCCTTTCTGAACTGATTGTTTACCAGAAATATAGGAACATGGAAGAGGTCTTAGAAAAAAATTTAGTTTTGTGTTAAGTACTCTTGCTATTTTTTTTTATTTTATTTCACAATTTTTATTTATTGAGGTTAGGGGATGGAGATGTTAAATTTCAGAGGTTGTGGTTTTGTAAAACTTCTTTCTTTTTTGTTTCTTTGGTAGTCCTCAAGAAGGTTTGAGATTAAGTATGATTGAACCTTTGTGACTTAATAGTCACACAATGAAAGCTAATACAGCTGTTTGATGGTTCAGGTTATCACATTGCACTAGTGATGGTTGTACAACATTCTAGTAGCATAGTACTCTTAAAAAGTCCCTAACTAAGGTTTGTTGCATTTTATACAACAACTAACCAATCATGATGAGGTAATATTTCAAATACAGGCCAAAGGGTAAGTACTGAATCATGTGGGTATGCCTAATTTAATACATAGGAAAAAAAGTTAAAACATTACAAGTATTGAAATGTCCAATTAGATTGGTTAAAAGTTCATCTTTATAGCCTATCTGTTGATAGGACACAAAGGTATAAGCCTATATGCAGTATAAGTCATTAAAGGGCAAGAGGAGTTGCCCCAACTTATTTTGAGGCAGCTACCAAATATTACAGTTTTCTTCATGTAACACTTCAAAGTATCTTTCAGGATATTTCAAGACCTCAGTATTGCATATTCATGGTAAACCAAGCAGTTAATCCCACCAATTGCACAACTGAGAAAAAATATTTTGTCTTATTATTCTCAAGAGCCAATCATGGATAACTACAGGGCAGTCTGCTTAACTAATTCAAGTGGGGGACTGCATTTCCCCTTTTAAAAAAATATTAGGGTATGTACCACAGCATTTGTGATGTCATTCAAGAACTCCATAAATTATAATGCCTCGTTTTTGTAATTTAAAAACCGACTACATGGTCAAATGGACAGGTGGTTGGAGCACATGAACTTGCATGTATGGTAGATTATCAACATACAATAGATCAAGCTTGTAGCAGCAGCATACAGTATGAAAAGAAAGTGAATATGTTTATGGTAGGGTATACCGTTTTCAAGGGAATGCTAATAAAAAATATGGGGCACCTTGAAGAAGAGCTCGTAATACAAGGACTGTTGTTTTTGTGTGTGTAAGTGTTTTTGTTTTGTCCTTTTTTGTTTTTTGCCTTTTGTTATTTTCAATCAACTCTTTATCACAGTGAATTTACTAGACTTTTAATGAGAGTGGCGCTAGAATTTTCTGCCAGGTGGACAGGCAGGGATGTCTCTAGGATTCGATCGGGGAGGGGTGCAGAACTTCTTCCCGGCATAATTGTTTGCCAATTTCCAACGTAATCCTTTCCAAAGACGGGGAACCTACTGTAGATCCTCATATGACAAGACGATGTTTGTATATATTACAAAAAGGAAGGGACCGTCGGTGCTAGACAAAAGACGATCCTACTGGAATGACTATGTGGACCAGAGCCCAGCCTAACTTTGTATTCGGCACATTTGTTTCATCGTCCATACCTTTTGCAAGCTGCATGCGCCGTAAACGACTGTGCAGATGTTCTAGTGTGTAATAGACGTAAAGATTTGTTGATTGCATGTTTGCCCGAAATAAATCTATTTGCATGTTTTTTCTGATGAAGTAAATTTGTAAAAGAAAGTGGATTTTTTTCCTGACAGGCCATAAATTTCTTTATGTCGCTTCGGAATTTCCAGAGGTGTAGCACCAGTGGCGTATCTGGGGTCAACTTATCAGGGGGTGGGTCTGGCCAAAGACCATATTTACCCGTTGAAAACTTCGTCCCTCCACCCTCCACGTATTCGCAAAGGCTTTACTAATTATTCAGAGACCGAGGGTTATTGGTGTTTTTTTTCTAAGAAACCTACATGAAGCTACACTCTAAAATCAAAAGAGTGAACTTAGTCACTCTTTGATAGAGTAAAAAGTGTAAATTCACTCCATTAGAGTGATAATTCAATCCAAGAGGAGTGAAATTCACTCCAAAAAGAGTGAAATTCAAACTCTATCAAAGAGTGACTAAGTTTACTCTTTTGATTTTAGAGTGTAGGCCATGGGAGTATAGGAGCATTTCAGTTTGGGGGCAGGATACTTTTCTGCCCTATAAATATAACTCTGTCTGAAAGACTAGCTAAGCGGAGCGTCACCATTGGTTGGCACTGAGCGTACAGAAAATTTTGAAAAATTGCGACCAGGCCTCAGACGGCCGGAAATAGGATTCCCATGCTTGTGAATAGAATCCAAACAGTCGCTACATGAGGTTTTTGTTCGCAATAGCATGCTCACTTTTAATGAAAATGAGCAAATTAACCTAAAAATGATCAGAAAATTTCCACGTAAAATGTACCATCGGACAAAATTTTTAGAAAATGTATACACCTTTATCACTCCCGTCTTCTTGTATAATCTGGCAATTCAAATAATCTCAGAACATTTTTGAAAGTTTCTCCTGAATCTTTTACCATCGTGCAAAGTGTTGAGTCCAAGACTATGAAGTGAGGCTGAGGAATAAATGTTAAAGAGCTGCCCGAATGAGTCGCGATTTTTGTAATCGTTTTGATATTTCATGCCACTCAAATGCGTTGTTTTGTTCAGACAAATTTTTGAATGAATTTGGCCACTCATAGGAGTTATCAGTGTAATTAAAATTAACTTAGTACCTTACGTTTCGAAAAGTGGGCGACCATAAGTCCATAAATGATTCTTGGAGTACGATATCAGCGCTACACATACTGTTCGATATTATCGGTGTTATGTTACAGATAAAAACGATGGGGATTGCTTAAAACGACTGTTCAGAACTTTTCTCTGCTTTAATTTGACGGCCATTCATGCGGAATTTCACATGTAACTTCCACGGGTTTTAAGAAAAGGGTCAGAACTTCTCAGTTCTCTCTTATCTGAAGCAGGCTTCGAATAATCCCATGCCTTACAGTCTGGAACAAGTTAGTAGTTTCTCCTGCAAGTATACTCTCAGTGCTCAATGTCTTGTAATCTGCCGCGTACAAGTCTCCACAAAGTCATTTTAAACGTGGAGAAATAGATATGACAATTATACTTAACATATCCAGATGGACAAGTAACGAAAAGAGAATTTGCAAAAGCCTGTCTGAAGCTCAATAATCGCTTCCCTTTCTCCCTTTCTTCTTTCCTTAATTTTTGGGCTGATCTTCCCGGTCGAACCAGTTAGGGGGACACTTTTCCCCTTGCGACAGATACGCTACTGTGTAGCACCCACCCCGACAGTGACGCTCCTGAAAATAACTAGTTGCTACGATAGGATTTCCAATTTTAAGCATCCCTGTGTTTGATGACATGAAATCACATTGAATGTCAATGTTTTTGATTTACCTTTTATCCTGTTGTTCTGGCCTTAAAAATTCTATGGCTCGACTTTAACCAGTAGGTTGGAAACTGGGCCGTTAAACTACACCTAACTAACTAAAAAATTCTATAGAAAATATTTATTCCAATGCATTCAGTATGTCTGGCTATTTCTGCGATTTGCTCATGCCAATGGTCTTTCCCCTATCAGTTGCAATTTGATCATAAGTTTTCTGATGTGATCCTTTTATTTGCCTAGTTCCAAATCACGACTGCTTAAATTAAGCTTAGAAAGCGGAGCACTGATATCTCCGGCTGTATGAGGAATCGCGATTTTATAATTTCCTGTTCGTTGCTCGCAACCTTATGATGATTCTCCACTCAGAGTTTTTCTGGCAGAATCACACCCCCCTTTCCCCTAGCAAGCATGCCTGTGAATGGCTTTGATTTTCGAAATATAGTATAGTCACAAAACTGAGTTGCCTGCATGAATTTACCGTGTGATACACAGATGACCTTATATCTGAGGAAAAAAGAGTCGGATCTTTATATGAATACATACACACACAGAAAATTTGGGATTGCCATTGAAAAGAATTACCTGCATGCAAAAACTGGGAAACATTTCTGTCGACCCCGTTTATACGATGGGATCACCTAAACCGACGCACCCGGAGGACACGAATCACCGGACACCACTTCATGAATAGGTATTTGAAATACAAGGTATGGAAAATGCAAATTTGGTTGAAATACTTAATCAAGCGTAGGCTATGAAGGCTTATAATGGAGTGTTTAGAAATTAGGCACTCACAAAAATGACGTATTGTCATGTACCTTGACAACTGAATGATAGAAGACATTTACTCCGTGGAGTAATACATTTATGTGCTCTGTTATCAGAGAAACTGGTGAAAGCAGAAAGCAGAGTAGCAAGTGTGTGACCGATCACATGCATGACGGCCGTTATCAGAAATCTAAAGCGCAATAGTTTCAGGGGGCGGACGTCAACGCAATGACGCGAGCTGTGGGATAAAACTCCACGTCGCCCTGGCCGCGTCGTGAAATCTAAAGCTCCTAAGTAATTTAAGTAAGTTTAGCACGAGACGCACGGCTCGTGTGTGGATGACGGCAGTAATGTAGCCAGCTAAGCACCGAAGTTTAGCACTAGACGTACTTACCAGAGTGGTGACACATGACGGGCGAAGGCTACCGTTTTTATTATGTATTTTGTTTCATCGATTTACCGATCAATTGAATCATTTTGTAAATTCCTAATCTGTTGTAATTAAACTTTCTGAAATAATAATTTACCGTTGAGGAAGGACATCTTAAAACTTGCGTTTGTCAGTTATTGTTTTTCACGTTTCGAGTTTTAATTTAACTGCTTCCCCTTTTGACCAGTAGTTCGTTCTTATTAAACAAAAGATCCCTAAACGGACCCCGGGGGGCCGTTACACTATCAAAAATGTTTTCGAGTTATCTAAAATTGAATTAGAGATATCTGAAAATGAATTCGAGATATATAGTTAACCCACCACCGAACAGAGCAGCCGAAATTGACTTAGCCTATGTTCTGCCATTGTTCGGCTGATTCTTGTCACGGTCTCCTGCGACCATGCTTTATGCCTGTGACCTAGTATTTGGCTAAAAATCATTACAAGAATCTGTCAACCTCAAAACAAACAACGATCTAGATTCTAGACTATGCTATTGCAATAAAAGGTCACAAACAGTCGAAACCTACAGAAACCTGCGACCTAACTTTGAAATGTGATTGCCAAGAACCTCAACCACAAACCTAGTTATTTTAACAGATTGGAATCCGGAATTCGCCAAAAATGAGCGCAACCTATCATCTATGAGAAAATCGCCGAATGGTAGCTCCGTTCGCATGACGTGTGCGTACGTACATGACCATCCGGTTGGAACTTTGGAAGAGTAAGCTACCTCCAGTCGGTACTATACCGAGGTAGCCTACACATTGTTCAGAAGTTCGGATCCATCCTGATCAGAAAGGTCTGCATAGGCAGATTCAGACTGATTCCAAGGTAAATATTAATGAATTTACACCAGATTGAATGTTGAAATGAATCCCGGTGAAAGTACAAGAATTTCAAGAAACAGACCTTCAATTAAAATACAAAATCAAAACAAACTTACAGGTGCAGTGACAAACCAAGGGCGAGTACAGGGGGCAATTGATTTTAGAGTAGTTAGGTAACTGCGCCTCTTTTCCTTTTGATTTGTAAAATGATTTTAACAAAACCAAAATAACAAACATAACAACGCAACTGTTGATGTCCAAGAAATAGCCTATAGGCTATCTGTGAACGCAAATATTTCGCACATTTTTGTTCATTGAATTCACCGTAAAATGTTCCAAAAACGGCTTAGATTGCACGAGAGAGCTTGTAGAATCTCAGAGCTTCCAGGGCCCTAAGGCGGGCCCTGGACCCACGCCAGTGGGACTTCGCGCATAGGGTTCGTTTCACGAGTCCAACCATTCCATCTTGTTCACTGATTGTCCCCCCTAAATTTTTATGCTTCCGCCGCCACTGCCTGCCGGCGATGGTCAGAAATTCCGTTCAATGAGCCCAAAAGTTGATGGTCTTAATATTCATGAGCACTCACCACAATTGGTCTATTCCTGAGGTAG
This sequence comes from Holothuria scabra, assembly GCA_037179385.1. Classification (NCBI taxonomy): domain Eukaryota; kingdom Metazoa; phylum Echinodermata; class Holothuroidea; order Aspidochirotida; family Holothuriidae; genus Holothuria; species Holothuria scabra. The sequence continues at coordinate 22,513,581 of CM074195.1, read as the reverse complement.
GCGGTACTCAATGACTAAATCTTGGCCATACAACGTTTAACCCCAATGACGTTTAAACCAAACAAAAACATAGGCTTATCACGTCCGTAAAAAGCTTTTAATTTATATGGAAGTCTTGATCATGGACAGCCTCTTTCAAACAACAACTCTCATCAAAGAGTGGATTTAAAAACAGTAATCTTGTGTTGAAAACTATCAAATTATCTTTTCCCGTGGCTGTGGGGTCGGTTGTTTGTAATTAACCGCTGTACTGAGTGTGTATGCTTGCACGGTACCTCACAATACCAGTGTCGAATAACATCGACTACAGTACGAGACTCCGTGTACTGTTGTACTATGGTGCAAGTGTTTGCCTGTTAAACATTTACAGCCTTGTTTCAACCAATCCACGTAGAGTTATGTAAATGAAGTTTCCGTAAGTTTTCTGCGCAGTTTAACAAATTTAGTGTCCAGCGCCGGCGGACGTTGATTTTTTCGTAGCGATGAGCTAAACGAGAAAATTCGTCCGCCCCGCGGGCTAGCTAGGCACACGAAAAACCGTGACAAACGATGTGGCACCGAAGCCGAGAACGGCGCGGTAGGGAGAAATTCGATTTCTCTGTACAACCAATCCAACAAAAAGAAGAGAGCGTACTTCAAGAACAGGTGCGGATGCAAGGGGGGGGGGGGGGGGCTTTTACGGCCTCAGCCTTTTCGTCAGCCTTTTCGTCAGATCAGCAATAAACAAATACACTAAATGGTTATCTACGAGAATATTCAAGGGGCTATTTCAGGCTCATCCTTTCCCTTACAACAAAAAACCAAATACACCGACATGAACCTCTTATGATATTAAGCCCGGGTGACTAGGCTATCTAATACTTTCCTGCCGCCTTGCCTTCGCCATAACAGAGTTGTTGTGGCCTGGGAGCTGCAACTCCCAGACCACAACAACAAGATTTGAATAATGTGAATAGTTGTCGGCCAATGTCATGACGTTAAGAGCGTCACCGACTGAACCATGTTCACACGTCAGCCCATGCGTGCAAGGTTCCGTGGTGGCTGTGAACGGTCGGCACGTTAGTCTTGTCTCAGTTTCCAACGGTATTCATTGTGGTATAGTGCAGGGGTGTGCAAACTTTTGGACCAAATCATGAAGCCCAGAGACCAGCTGTCTGAGGGGTCGCCATTTATGCTCTCATACACACAAATCATCAGATACCTTTTTACCCTGTCAGTTGAGTAGACTGTGTAGACATATATTTTAGTTACTGAAGTGTCAAAATGATATCAATGATCAATGTTGCAAAGCAATGACGTAGCTACAGAAGGAGGGGCGATTGCCCCTGGCTCGAAAAGGTGAAAGTTCGAAAATTTACCCAACTCTTCTTTCATAAAATTTCGAATTCTTCCTAATTAAAGCTAAGTTCATATTTGAAATCATCAGGGGTGGCTCCAGCGCGGAAGGGGAGGGGGCAGGGAGGCCACCCCCCGGCGGAGAACACTGCCCCCCCCCCCCGTCGGGGAAGGTCGGCGGTTTCGTCGGGGAGGCCTTAAATTAAAAAAATAAATAAATAAAAACCCGATTTAGAACATATTCTTTGTTTCGAAATGCTATTTTAATACATATCGGAACCGATTTTAAATCACTTCTTAGTTCTGTTATACCTCACTCCATGTTCCTTGTCCCATCTCCTCCACCGTGACGGAAGGACGGCACTTTTTTCGGGGAGGCCTAAACATGAAAAACGTAAAGGACTGAAGTTACTAGATGGATCATCATGCTATTTTCTTTAAGAAGTAGTTTTATTCCTTTTCAACGCTATTTTAATGCATATGTGCATCGGTTTTAATCACTGCCGACTAGGTCTGTTATCCCTCATCCCATTGTCAATCCGTGCGCGCAAGGTCATGTCCCCGTCGGGGACGGTTACCCCACCCCTATTGTTGAGAAAATCCAATTTCGTCGAGGAGCCTTCATCAACAAACCCACGATAAAAGATGTGGGCCTGATAAACTTGAGTCACTCGGGCGATCTCCTTGATTTTGTTTACTAGAAGGAAACTCGCAATTCCGAATTATCCTTACAAAAACGGGCGAGAGGCTGTCCATTTGCACGCAGTACCCTGTGGTTTGCCATCTGGCCTGCCCGGACAACCGAATTCTCACGTACAACAGTAATAAATATCGGCAATGTCGTTTTCAGCTACACATAATGATAAACAAAGGTGTTTATTAGTAGTTATTAGTCTGACTGAAAATTTATTTGAAGGCACCATGTAACGTGTCATATTTTCAAATACGTTGGAAGTAAAACCATTTATAGTCTGGAGTTCGGCCAGTCACTTAAAAAATTTCATCCATTTTGTGGACCTTACAATTGAATTCAACGAAGATTCTTCATACAGTCAAAAACATAATGGTATGTTTTCAATTCCGTTGCATAGTTTCCCCCGAAAAGAGATTAGACCATTACATCTAGTTGTAGCGGTACCTTTTATCTGATATTTTTCTGATCATTTAGCAAGTTGGGGTTTTTTCTACTGAAGTGAAACTTTCATTTTAAATGAAAGCTCAAAATAACGACTACTCATCCCTAGTTACGAGTCCGGGAAATGCTATTCCGGCTAACTGAGGGGCTAGATTTTTAGCCCGGCTTCAGATTGAGGCAAGTGCCACCTGGAATGGTCATTAATGCCACCATGTTTTTTCCATTCCCTGACATGTCTATAAACAGAAAAATTCAAGTATATGGGTATCCTCGGGTGGGTTTGGGAAATATAGCGGGGTATCTGCCAAGAGTCAGGGTGCTGAAAAATCAAAAATTTAAGGGGTAGGGGAAAGTAAAATGGTTATTATTTTTCATCTAGAAACTCGAGAGTTGCAAACTACCCCTCAAAATACTTGCAAAGAAATTGTCTTTTAGTTGATATACAGATGTTGAGAATCACGCGACTTTTGAGGTCATTAAAAGTAAAAAAAGTACGAAATTTGACCTTTGACCTAAATCTTGACTATGCTATTTTAAAATGTTATTGTGTACAGTAAGTCGATTCATTTGTCCTAGCTTGACCTGAAATGTTTAATTAAATGTCTTCAGACAATTTAAGGCTACTAAGGTTCCAGGGTTTGTACTTAGGAAGCACCGGTGTCGAAAAAATGTTAACTAGTAAAAAATCTGTTAGAAAAACATAATTATCCAACCCGGAAATGACAATCTATTCACGGTTAATGAGCGTTACAAGCTGTACGCCATCTCGAAATCATTTTTGGTTTCCCGAAAGGGAAAACTATGGAGCCGCTCTTCTCCACCATGCAAAACCTTGCGGGGGATTGCAAAGTCGATATTGACTATTACAAGTCATCCATACAAATGAGCGACGACGGTTACTTATACCGCATGCTTTTACAATATTGCTCGACACACTGTTTCTACAAAACAAAAGTTAAAGACTTTTTTCTTACTAAAAATTTTTGGGGTCATCAAGTAGTTAATAATTTGAAAAGTCGTAAATAACTTTGAAGTTTACTGCATTCGTGGAGAAAATCCTCTAAGCCTTCGATTATAAGCCACACTCGCTGTTTTCTTGGATCAGACTAAAACAATGTACACATATACAGCCACTAATGATATAGCAATGCGTAACCCATCCGCTCTGTACTCCGTATTTTACATATCTGTAACGCACTACGACTACAAGCAAGTCGAAATGCTTCTCATCTGGCGACAATCGCAATGGAGTTTTACTGTGTAAACTTTCTCCACATACAGTTAACTCAATGAAGATTTACAGTACATTCTGTGTATAAAACAAGAGACCAGTCGATTCTTTGCGATAGACGAGCTGTAGGGTATTGTGAGGGTGTCAGTGTCGTGAAGTATCGTGTGGCCTGTGTAACGCTGTGTTTGCAGTTTGTGGATTTGAAATCGTTTATTCTGTTTCAGAGATGTTTTCAGATTTTATTTTTCCTTGTGTGATTAATGTTGCTGCTGCTTAGAGGCGATTGAATTAGCGGAGGTTCCGTAGTAGCTGGTCTTGTTTGTAAGAAGACTTCAAAAAACTTAGTTTTAAACCTGTAATAACCATTGGTAGAGGTAGCTTGATGTTGCTTGTAGAGAACGGCCACAATTAGTTTGAGTTTGGTTCGTATAAGTTAAGGTCAGGTTAGATGAGGTTTTCATGGCTTAAGTTTGTTGGTTAAATCAGGCTGGCCAAGGCTATATTTCAGTTGTGGCTCACTGACATGCTTTCCGGCTTCATGCTGAACACCAAGCAGTTTTCCGGCTTATGCTAAGCACCAAGCTTAATGGCTGAACTAGGCCACTTGCTACTTGACGATGAGGGAGTTGTCTAGACTCCAGTTCATAGGCTTTCTTCTTTGTAGGTCTATATTTTCAGTAGGCCTATGCTAATTACTTGTACTTAGTAAAGTAACCTAAAGAGTGCCTTTGCAAGAATCTTGGTAGGGGCCGTTCAGAACTGGTTTGATATTTTTATATACCTCCGGTCATGTGCGGTTACAGCCCTATACTCTACACCCTAATATTCCGACCCCATTTTGTTCCGACATTTGATCGTAGATGAGCACATGGGTGTCGGAACATATAGGGCTGTTGGAATATAGGGCAGTCACCTTAATATGCTATATAGCCTAGTTCCCGCTCTTAGCCAGAGTGAGAAAAAGGCAAAACCCGGGAAAATTTTTCATGGTGACAAAGTGTGTGGGCTACTGCAAGTAATAAGTCAATGAAAATAATCAAATTAGGCCTATCTGGGGAAAATCATGGGGGCTTAGCCCTCTTTGGCGACCCCTTGCATGACTACGGATATGCTAACATACATGTTTTTTATTAACTGGGGAGAACTCTTTGTACTGACTCTCTAAGAGAATTTGCTAGTAGGCCTATAATATCTTCAGTTATTGCCACAGGTGAATACCATAGCCTATTCATTACATAGTGGAATGGTTTCGTGGAGAAAATAAACACGCGCAGTATCTTAAGTTGTCAAGTGTCGTTGAGATACTACCCTTAAGGAGATTTTCTTCATTGCATTGCTTTTCGTGGGGATGTTTAAATTGCCAAGCTATCCAATATTGAACCTGGTAATGCCCCACTCAGATGCATGGACATTTTGGCCATAACTTGCGGTGCACTATCATTCCTCAAGGACCAACGGTGATCTCTAACAGTATCCTTTCAGGAAACGTACATAACTGTGGTTTTGATTATATCTATTTAAGCATTCCTTGTTAAAGCAAATTTATCAATTGCATATCTACATGTCCATATCGATACACCTGTCCCTTCTAAATACCTAAAAAGGTGCAAAACAATACAATGAAATATCAGTACTAATAGCTTCAAATTGGGCAGGAGATTGAGGTAAGTGCCATCTGGGGTGGTCATTGTAGGCTATGGCCCACAGGCATTTCACAGGCGACCCTACAACTCTCAGTTGCAATATTTTTTGGAAACGTTACGGTCCGCTGAACACGAAATCAAGTGGTATCTTTAAATATTTTAGGTCTCGCCTGGTCAAAATGGCTGCCAAAACAAAACAGTGGCAAACATTTTGAATGTTTTGTTAACCAAGATGGCGGAAAAACAACAAAATGGCTGCCTAAATAAATGAAATATTTCCAAAAAATTGTGAAAAAAATTGTAAATTTCCACATTTTCTCAATCACAATGATATAAAATAATGTTTTCAAATAAAGGCCGAACTTGACAATCCCAGAAACAAGAGAATTTGTCATTCAATATGTCGGAAATGCACCGAAGAAGTAAAAACAATTCAGTACAAATTCCCCACAAAAATAAGAAAATAATTAAAAAAATGCAAATAAATGTCAGAAAATAATCACTTAAAATATATTTCGACTAAAAATTTCTAATATCTTTATAGGAAATTGTACATAATTCTCAAAACATGATTTCTGGTATTTTATGCAGGACCCCATACTAACCAAGATGGCGGAAACAACAATATGGCCGCCAATAAAACGATCATAATGTATAAAATATAATAAGAAAAATATTCATTAAAAATACCTTTGACACAGTTGCCCTTAATTTAATTTCTGGCCAGATTTTATGACAAATAATCCTAATTTACTTTTAAAAATACTTCTTTTGGAACTCAGATCAACCAAAATGGCGGAAAATCAAAATGGCCGCCGATGCATTAATAATGTTGATACATCATGACGATAGGAAAATGATCATTTAAAGTACTTCTGGCACAGGAAAACCAAACCTGTATCCATTTTCTGTTATAAATATTCACAAAGTATATTTCTGGACATTTCTTTTAGGCCAGGTCAACCAAGATGGGAATATAGCAGAATGGTTGCTAATGGTAAGATTTTAATATATTAAAATAATAGAGAAAGTAATCTGTAAAAATTACTTTTTCTGACGGTTGCTCTTTATAAATGGCCATATTTTTTGTTAAATAATTAACACATTTAAACCTGAAATTTGTCCCAAAAATACATTTTCAATGGCTATTAAAGATTTTGGACAGATTTTAGGTTTTAATGTGTTAGAAATATCTTTAGTGATTATTTTCTTTATTGTTAAAAAATACGGTAATTATACCACTGGCGGCTATTTTAATTCTTCCGCCATCTTGATTGACCTGAATTGCATCTAAAATGTTTTAAAAACATGTTTCAATTATTTGGCATAAAGGAGGCCATTTATAAAGAGCAACTGTCAGAAGAAATTATTTGTACGGATTATTATCTCTATTATTATAATAAATTGAAATTTTAAATTTAGCGGCCATTTTGCTATATCCGCCATCTTGGTTGACCTGGATCCTAAAAGAAATGACCAGATATATACTTTGTGAATATTTACAACAGAAAATGGATACAGGTTAGGTTTTCCTATGCCAAAAGTACTTTTAATGATTACTTTCCTATCGTGATGATATATCAACATAATTAATGCATCGGCGGCCATTTTGACTTTCCGCCATTTTGGTTGATCTGAGTTCCAAAAGAAGTATTTTAAAAAGTAAATTAGTGCTTCCTAAGTACAAACCCTGGAACATTAGTAGCCTTAAATTGTCTGAAGACGTGTAATATAAACATTTCAGGTCCAACTAGGACAAATGAATCGGTTTACTGTACACAATTACATTTTAAAATAGCATAGTCAAGATTTAGGTCAAAGGTCAAATTTCGTACTTTTTTGACCTTTAATGACCTCAAAAGTCGCGTGATTTTCAACATCTGTATATCAACTAAAAGACAGTTTCTTTGCAAGTATTTTGAGGGGTAGATTGCAACTCTCGAGTTTCTAGATGAAAAATAATAGCCATTTTTTTCCCCCTACCCCTTAAATTTTTGATTTTTCAGCACCCTGACTCTTGGCAGACACCCCGCTATATTTCCCCAACCCACCCGAAGATACCCATATACCTGAATTTTTCTGTTTAAAGACATGTCAGGAAATTGAAAAAACATGGTGGCATTCATGACCATTCCAGGTGGCACTTGCCTCAATCTGAACCCGTGTTATTTTAACAATTTTCCGTACGCTCCGCGCCAACTGTTGGAGCCGCTCCGCATAGATATAGTGTTTTGGTCGAACAGATCACTTTTTTAGAACAATGCGTGCTTAAAATTTGTTTTCGTTTTGGGGCGGTATTATGAAGTGAAAATTTTTTTGCGAAAGAAATCAGAAGTAATGACTTCTTTTATTCTAGTTACGAGCCCGGGAAATGCCATTTCCTTATGCCTGGAGGTAATCAATTTTCTGTGTACTCGACTTAGTCTTTCGGGCAGGATTACATTTCTTTGGACAAAAAACAATTCTGCCCCTCCCAAAGTGAAACACTCCCGTACGCATATGACAATAAATAAAATATAAAACTTCGAATATATGCGAAGTCAAACTTTTTTTCTCGGGAGAATGTTCCAATATGGTCCGAGGGCCTTAATCTGCATGGTGATATTCAGTAACCCCAACAAAACTATAGATCACCCCTACTTGATTTTTTCTCATGAGAACGTCAGATTCTTCAATAAAACCCCAAAACTGTCATAAAAATTACAGTTTTCCTCCAATTTAAGCTTTAGATTGTTGAAAGAGGCAAAATTTTCCAATTTCGATGGATACTCCGTACAATAAATTATCAAAGCCCACTCTTTAATCACCCGGCATACTATCTAATTTTGCTCTTGAAAGACATATCACTTAATGGAAAGAAACAAATTTTTCAGTATAAATTTACCAATAAACCAAATTGAAACGAAAAATTCCTTCAATATAAGAAGCCCTTAATTTTCAAATCTTCGTTCAAAAGAAGGGAAAAACTTTCCGGGCAAATTTCTGGTCTCGTCTTGAAGCCTGAGTACGCCGTCTAGTAGGATTAAATGTGTAACACCAAAAGAATTTCAGCTTTCGCCCATATAACGTTTTTGATTTTTTCCTTATGAAGGACAGATTCTTCAAAAAACACCTAAACTGATTTTTTATAACAAAAGCCAAATTTCTTTCAAAAAATTTTTAATTTTTCTTCAAATAAAGTCCAGATTTTTTAGGTATAGGCCTATATTAAAAAGAAAACCAAAAATTTCGGCGCTACCCTGGCAATCATTAGTTTTAAAAAGGCAGATCTTTCCGCGCGTTCGGCGCGCCCTAACTTGCATCCCTTAATGCAGTAAGTGGTTGCTCATATAGCAGTCAGTGGGAAGCTTTTCAGAGCCGCTACAGTGCCGTTTACCTAAAATTTTCCTCCATGATTGTTTTATAATTTCTAAATATTTTGTCTAAAAAACAAAAGTTTTGGAAGCTGTTTGCATGTCGCCGAGAAGCCTCACCCCGCACTCCTTAGATAACGTTATGTAACAACAACGAGCTTCAGTCGACATGCTCTCTCAGATATATGCTTACAGGAAACGCAGATTTTTCGATGGGTCTTCCAAATATATAAACATCCCTACAGGAAAACCCTGAATCTACACTATTTCTTGCAATACATGTTCCATATTTACAAATGTGTAAAAGGACCCAAATTTTCTACGTGCGCAGTCAGAAGTTTTCAAACTTAAGAAAAAATCAGATTTTTTTTCAATTTTAAAAATGTTCTTGCACGTAGAAAAAGGCAAAAAATTGGCATAAACAATGTACCTTTTGGTCAATGGGGTAGGAAGCGATACATGGTCCAAAATTGTTCAGCCCCGTCACCGCCCCCCACCCCCGCCCCACTTTCATTATGCTTCCTACGCCACAGAGATTATCAGACAGAATCACCGCACATTCCTATTACCCGCTTTCAGCCCACCCTTTTTGAAATGTCTGGATCCGCGCCTGGTTACAGCATGTAATGAACTGCATACATCCTCAATATTAATTGACGACTTGTCTCAATGCAAATAGAAAACAGAGCCGTTTAGAAACGAACAGTGCATTCGTACCCGTTTTTCTACAAAAACATGAGAATAAAGGAGTATATGTTTTGGTATTGGTAACTTAATGGGAGAACACCAAGTCTCAAACGCTCAAAAATCATAGCATGTAATTATAACATTCTTAGAATCACCTTTACCACCTTTTTGCTCATTTACTCTTTTTTCGAGGGTCATCTGTTAACCATAACTATCTGGTATACGGAAAAATTTCTGTGTATGTTGTTATTCTAAGATCTTTGTTTTTGTACTGTGTATCTTTGCAACTTGTCTTAGGCAAGATTCTGACCAAAGACGGTAAGATCTATAGTAGAGTACAGTTATGTTTCAACTAGCGTGTACACTCATTGTATAATTATTAAAATAGGTAGGCGGTCGGTAGTATCATCTGATACCACGTATATGCAGCCCCTTATTTCGAGTTTTGAATTTTACTTCTTTCTCAAAGGGTACTCTGTATTGTAATTAGAAAGGTAGCAACTTTGTGCTGTCGGGTAGGATTACCGGATGCTTTAAAGTACTGCCCTGTAAGGTTTCTAAAATCAAAACTGAAAGGCGGGTATCCAGGACGGAGAGCTGTCGGAGCCAGAGAAAAAAGTGAAAGAAATGGGAATAGAAATGGAAGGAAGAGGAATAGAGACAAGAAGAGGCGATGAGGAAAACAGAACAAGGTTAATGAACAGGAAACGGGAAAATAAAAAGATATAGTTGCGACCACACTTTAACGAATTCGGATGGGATTACGATCCTATTTTTTTCTTTTGCTTTTAGTAAATATCTTCCAAATCTTTGATCGGAGAGAACCTAACATTAGAGAAATTGTGTAACATATGAGGACTGGGAAAAGAAAATACTAATTAATTTGTGACGTTACACCTACAGAAAGCTCTTATCGGACACTCGTGGTCTGATAAAAGCTGTCTGTCGGTGCACTCTAAAAACACATTGGTTAGGTTTAACTAACAAGCTGGTCACAGATTAGCCTACCTTTCTCTGGTTAAAATAACCGGAAATATGGGTCAAAATTAACATTACTTCTGATAAAATCTATGAATTATTTTGCGTTGTGGTCTAATATTAAATTTTTTGTGGTAAATTTAAAATAGTGTTCCTCGGTCATTTTGAACAGGAAATGTTTGGTTTTTGTTTCTTTTTCTCCAAATCTGGCTTAGTTTTTTCTTTCTGTTTCCTCTCTTGTTTTTCTTTTAATTTTTTTTTTCGAAGTGGGGGGAAGGGGGCTGGACTTTTTGACGCCACGTACAAACGCTTGTTAATATATTGAATTACTCGTCAGGCATAATGACTGTAAGGTTAAACCTAACGCACTATATCTATAAACGTCACTCGATTATTTGAAAATTCATCACAGACAAAGCTTACAACTTCATCCTCTAAACGAATATGAAATTCTTTTTCAATATGCTCAGATTAGGTCAGCTATATGATAATAATTATAGTTCACGTTACTAGCAAAGAAGAGCTCTAATAATTGAGGTACATGATTTTCCTTCTGCGACATTCACTCCTGCGTTCATTTTCATTCTTTCTTTTTTCCCCCTTTCCTTTCCTTTCTCAACCAGGAGAGTGCAAGAATCTCCAAATTAATCCCTTAAATAATCATTTTGCGTACCTACAGAAAACTGTTAGGCCTTGGTTATACTTAGTTAGTGAGTTAGTTACTTAGTTAGTAAGTTAGATGGGGATTAAATGGATATTCCGCTGACAATTTTCAAAGGCTTCAAAAAATCGAGGTACTTTTACTCTCTATATTGGTGAAAATACCGTCCCAATAGTGTGATGCGTTAAGAAGTTATGACTTTTCAAAGAAAACATTCAAACCACAGTAACACATTGCATTGTGGGAAATCTGTGATGTCACACCGGCAGATTAATTGAGCATCTCCTGTATTTTCAGGTAATGTTCACACATTTAAATGAAATATGCAGACGCTTTTAAAGCTGCAACCTTTGTGCACACAAAATTCTCAGGTCAACCTCAAAGGATAAATATCCAATGAATGTTCCACTGGTGTGAAGTTTATAGGTCAAATTATTTACTCCAGTTTTAAAGAACAAGAAAAGGTCTTCGAAGAAATCTGCCGGTGTGGCAGTTTTTTGGTCCCCTGTCCGACGGGACCAAAACCACTGGAGTTATTCAGTCTTTTTGGTCTTAGGACAAGAAAAGCTAGTTTTTTTTTGGTCTGGGGTAGGACAAAAAAGCTAGATGTTTTGGTCCGGGTCTAGTTGTTTTGGTCCCACGAAATTGAAGCTTTTTTGGTCTGCTTCAATGATCGGTTTTGTACGGTGGCCGAGAGGGGACAACAAAAAATTGTGATTTTTTTGTTTTTGTTCGCATCTTAATGATCTTAGGATTCTGAGTCATTTAGCCAGAATTCTGAGACAATTAAGAAGATCCATGGACGTCACCAAGGTGGGGGGGGGGGGGGGGTTGCTGCGAACGACCCTCCTGTGCTTTTTTTACATAAACGTTGAAAGGATGTACCAAAAGTCGAAAAAGGATTTCTTCTGCCATTGAAAAGTGAAAATTTCCTTTGAAATGTTAAATGCCTAATCCCGCTGCACAACATGTAGATCGAGTCCCCCAGATGACTATTTTACAACTTACTTTTTGTAAAGTGCCGTCCGATGGCATGTCCTGTTGGATGTATGTAGCTACACCTTTCCATAGTATTATGATCATATATCTAATAGTGCTTTTCATGAAATACCTTTAAAAAATGTTTTTTAACAGAACAACCATTATTATTGAAACCATATTAGAGCGATATGTTCATCTCTTGAATTCTGTTCGTTTTGGGTGGGTAAACTGCTTCATCTCAGCACAGACATGGGCGTCCGGAAGGGGGGCAAGGGGGACTTGCCCCCCCCCCCGGAAAATCAAACTTGTGAAAAAATTAATTAAAAATGAAATAAAAAAATTAAAAATCATCAAAATATCTTCACTCACAGCGTCAGTTTTTACTCGTGAAATATGCGGACATTTGACCAGGAATAGCAAAAAAGAAGAAGGTATGCTTAATAGTGAAATCGTAATTTGGGGATTATACATAAATACTAAAACGAAAGTGCACCTGCGGGATATTTCAAATTGACTTAAAATCTCAATGAAGTGGTGGTACCGATATTTAAGGGATAAGTCGCATTTAGCTAACTATATTATGGTGAATAAACCGTCTAGACTCCAAGTGGGCAAAATAAGGGTCGAGGCGAAGTCGAATCCATTATGTTGCTAATTTGGAGTCAAGACGGCTTATGAGACAGTAATGATCAGACAAATGTGGTTTATTCCTACCTATCCATTTTCATTCAATTTTTCATTCGAGGGGGAGGGGAGGGGGCTGGGGCGAGTCATTTCACTGGGGGGGGGGGGGTCCCACCCTACTCTCATACTGGTTACGCCACTGCAGTTTCGAATGATTCTCTAAAATTTGTTTGCATTGCAGAAGTCATTTCGCTTAAAATTTCTTCACGATTTGTTATTTAAGCCTTCGCTATTTTTACCTAATTAATCTTGAATACTTCATTATATTCCACGTGATTTAAAGGGGTTTTCTTCTGGGAATCCATTGCCTCTGGATACTACCACTCCAGTTGCAATCGGATCCACCATAGCGGCACCTCAACTTTAAAAGAAAAACTTTCTGATGATATTGTCGTTTCAAGATTTAAAACTTTCTCTTTGATAACCATACATGGATTCACGTTTTGCTCTAAACCTTTATGAAATCATAATTTTGTCATTACCAGAACGGGCAATATTGACAATATTTCACCGCATTATAGGCATTTGAAATGTCTAAATCCTCAGAGCTTTCGGGGGCTTCGCCTCTGGATCCCACGCCGACGTCGTAGTGCTCGCACCAACGCGACAATAACAAGTTCCTTTTTTTTCACGCAAAGTACGACCCCCTTCAAAAAATATCTGGCAACGTCCATATGATTTGCCAAGTTGTCTTCATGACTTGCAGGTTTTGAGCTATCATCCCAGTGAGGAAGTTCGACCACCGTTGCCATGCATTTACCAATGAAAGAGTTGTCTACGAAGAAACCCAGTGAATTCCCCCCCCCCCCCCCAAAAAAAAAAAAAAAATTAAATGAATCTTATGCAAGCGATTTGTCGGGGTTTTCACTTAGCCTGAGAGTTTCCACAGTTTAGCATTTTCATTTGTATGCCACCTTTGGGTAGTTGTGAGCTCGGAATCTCTGCAAGTGCCCTGTACACACATCGCAAAACTGGCCTGCCCTTACGGCAAAACCAGGATAATATCTGAGTTGAGTTTGAGTTTGTTTTCACAGTTCAAATACAAAATGATACAACATTTAAACAAGGCGGTGGAGGAGGACTGAGAAAGTTAAGCTAATGCACCCCTTTACATTACCCTAAAAGTTATAGTGGTGCCCAATTTGACTGGCATTGTTCTGTTAAGATCGCGCAAAATGTGGGTTCGTTATTAATTCAAAACTTTACATGCTGTTACGAGACGACATCAACCAGATTGAATCCTCGGACGAGCGAGTGAAAAGTTCTAGAAAGTGCTAGCATCGGTGTTGTCTCTCTAGCATATTCAACGGGTAACCCCAGAGAACATTCGCACAGTTACGAGAATGTACGATCACCTACTGGAAACCACTGTATGATGTAATGGCCTAATAATAGCCAACTTGTGGTTATGGGTTACTGAGCCCAGAACATTCGCTGTTTGTTTTGTACGAGATCAAACGAGACGTTTCCATAAGAGTAAGTTCCAGACTTTTCTGGAAGAACTACCAGGCATATAAAAGGTCATGCAAGCAGTGTGACAGAGGGGGAAGAGAACAGAAGATACACAGATAATACAGAGACCAGACGCCTGCTTCGCCGTTTAACGCTGTAATTGTGTCGCCATTTACCGATCACTATAGTCTTCATCCTGCCTTCGCGGAACCGAGTCCTACGCTGTGCTGCTGTACAATCGACGCTAACAACACTACCCCATGGACAAAGAGTGATACCTTAAGCTGTAAAAGATTGTAAGTAGATTTAAGATTAATTGTTGTAAATTTAAGGAAGTAAGAGGTGAATAATAATTAAGTTGTTGATTTTAATCTCGCTCTTCTGTGGTCTTTCGCTGTTATTGGTTTGAATTGCGACCAAGCCGTAACAGAATTGGTGGCCTAACATCCGGGAAAGAATTATACTACCAGGTAGAAAATTCTAGAAATTTCGTTGGAATTTGCAACTGTATTGTCCAGACTTCTTAGTTGTTTGTGAGTGCTTGACACAACCTCAAAATGCCATTCGATTTAGATAAATTCGTGGCTAGCCCCTCAATTGAGGAGCTTAACTCACTAAAAAAGTCTGAGATTGTAAAAGTCGCAAAACACTATGGCATTGAATTTCAGCCATTAATGCGGAAGGACGAGATTAAGAGATACATTGTAGAGTATCTGGTAGATGAAAGTATTCTGCCAATTACAGTGCTTGAGACAATCATGACCGTGCCAACTGACAATGCATTTGAATTGAAAAAGCTTGAATTGGAAAGAGAAGTTAGATTGAAAGAATTGGAAATGCAAAGGGAAAGAGAGAAAGAGGCTAGAGAGCATGAATTTAGGTTGAAACAACTGGAATTAGGGGTCATAAAGGGCCCAGAAACTAAAATAGGCATCGATACTGGGGCATTTGATGTCTCTAAGCACGTAAAATTTGTGCCCAAATTTCAGGAGGATAATGTGGAGAAATTTTTCAACCACTTTGAAAAACTGGGTGACAATTAAAGTGGCCCAGAGATAAATGGTCAATACTCATTCAGAGTAATTTTACTGGCAAGGCCCAGGAAGTGTATTCCGCTCTGTCAATAGAGGACAGCATGGATTACGATAAAGTTAAGAAGGCCATATTACAAGCCTATGAATTAGTACCCGAGGCGTATCGCCAAAAAATTAGAAAATATCGTAAGGCGGATACACAAACATATGTAGAGTTTGCCTATCAAAAGGAAAGGCATTTCGATAGATGGTGCGATTCTAAAAAGGTCTCCACATTTGAAGCCTTACGACAACTGATGCTGGTCGAGGAATTCAAACGGTGTGTGAGTGATGACATAAAGACTCACCTTGAAGAACAAAAGGCAGACAAATTGAAAGAAGTGGCAAATTTGGCTGATCAGTATGCACTTACCCATAAGTTTGGTAAAGTAGGTCAGACTCAAAACAAGAATCAGTTTAATAGGCCAAATAAAAAATATGGCAATGGCACCAGTGGTGACACAGCAGGTAAAATTAGTAGATCTCAGTCTGGTTCTCTCTCTCCAACAAATTCTGGTAAAAAACAACCAGATTCTAGTCGTCAAAAGAACGACCAGGTCAGCTCAAATAAAGCTGCCTTTAAAGACATAGTTTGTGGTTTCTGTCACAAAAAGGGCCACATGATGGCAAATTGCTTTCAATTGGCAAAATTAAAGGAGACTGAAACAGCTCCAAATGCCTTAGCCAATGCAGAAAATTCTCCAGAGGTAGTCGTGACTTTACGGCCTAATTCTGATGACAAAATTAAGGAAGAATACCTTCCATTCGTGTCTGAGGGTTTTATTTCCCTAGATGGGGATTCAGCTCATCCACCCGTCAAAATTAAAATTTTGCGTGACACAGGCGCAACTCAGTCGTTGCTTCTTGATGGAGTTTTGCCATTAACGGACTCTACTTCCACAGGGGCAAATGTACTAATTCAGGGGGTTGAGTGTGGATTTATTTCTGTCCCTCTTCACAAAATTAATTTGAAGTCAGATTTAGTTTCTGGGTCGGTCATAGTAGGGGTCAGACCTAATCTACCTGTAAAGGGGGTATCTCTGTTGCTAGGCAATGACCTAGTTGGTGGAAAGGTAGTCGCCAATGCAATTTTGACAGATAAACCATGTGACTATAACAACACAGAGCAATTAGAAAAGGAATTTCCAGATTTATTCCCAGCCTGTGCTGTCACGAGAGCTATGTCACAAAAGCTTGCTATGGATGATAATCTTAAACATCCAGCCTCCAAAAGTGAGGATCCAGTTTCCAAAAGTGAAACAAGTAGGGAATCATGTAAGGATGATAATCTTGAACATCCACTCTCTAAAAGTGAGGGTATGATTTCTGAAAAGAAGGATGGTAAATTTAAGCCTCCGCCCTCTAAAATTGAGGAATTAGTTCCTAAAAATGGAACAACACTCCCAAAAGTGGAGTCAGAGTCCAAAGAGGACTCTAAAAAGAATGTTGATGAAAGTGAAGATTCCTGGTTTGATCTCAGCCAAACTTTTATGGCCAATCTTCAGGATTGTGAGTCTCCTGTCCCCACACATGGTGAGGGGATAGAACAGGAAAGAAACATGTCTGACACACTCCAACAAGACCAGTTGTCAGCCCAACAACAACATGATGAAGAGCTTCAGCCACTAATTGCTGGTGCCCTCACTGAGGATGAGTCAAAAGACGTCCCAGTGGGTTTTTACCTTAAGAACGGTGTTTTGATGCGTAAATGGCGACCACCTGATGCACCATTAGATGAAGAGTGGCGCGTTTACCATCAAATTGTGGTACCTAGGGTGTATCGAAAGAATATACTGAGTATTGCTCATGAAATGCCATTTGCAGGGCACCTAGGGGTCAATAAGACTTACCACAAAATTCTAAATCACTTTTATTGGCCTAAGCTTAAGAGTGATGTGGCCAAATTTTGTAAGACTTGTCATTCATGTCAAATGGTTGGGAAGCCGAATCAGAATATTCCGGCTGCACCCTTAAAGCCAATTCCTGCTTTTGAAGAGCCATTTAGTAGAGTCATTATTGATTGTGTAGGTCCTCTACCTAAGAGTAGGGCAGGACATCTGTATATATTAACCATAATGTGTGCTTCGACAAGGTTTCCAGAGGCAATACCTCTAAGGAATATTAAGGCTCGGACAGTCTTACAAGCTTTACTTAAATTTGTCACATTGTTTGGGTTACCTAAGGAGATCCAATCAGATCAAGGGTCTAATTTCATGTCAACTGTATTTCAACAGATGTTGTATGAATTAGGCATAGACCAAATTAAGTCTTCGGCTTATCATCCCGAAAGCCAAGGGGCTTTAGAAAGGTTTCACCAAACATTGAAAAATATGTTAAAGACATATTGTCATGACAATGAGAAAGATTGGGATGAAGGCATTCCATTTGTAATGTTTGCTGTCAGGGAGTCTGTACAGGAGTCACTTGGGTTCAGTCCATTTGAACTCGTCTTCGGACACACAGTTCGTGGAAGTGGTTATCAGATCCAGGTGAAAACATACATCTGCTTGATTATGTATCCCGCTTTAAAGAGCGTTTTCACAGAGCATGTGAACTGGCTCAAGAAAATCTGAGGAGTTCTCAGAAGAAAATGAAGGCGTGGTTTGATAAGACCACTGTGGAAAGAGAGTTTAAGCCTGATGAGAAGGTGTTGGTGTTTTTGCCTGTGTCTGGTCAGCCACTTCAAGCTCGCTTTCAAGGACCTTATGTCATTGAAAGAAAGGTCAATGACACAGACTATGTCATCTTGACACCTGACAAGCGTAAATCGAAGAGAGTTTGTCACATTAATATGATGAAAAAATATTATGAAAGAGAGGATTGTGACATTTCTAAGGATGAAAGTGTACATGATGTGAATGTCAATGTTAATGATGCATGTGATCAAGTGTGTATCATCAGTGTTGATCAAGAATTCAATGATAATGATGAGATCAATGCTGATGATGTTCCTGACATGTCTATTAAGTTAAAGAACTCTGATGTATTGAGTAATCTTGATCAGAAGTTAAGTCATCTAGATGACAAAGAAAGATCAGAAATGAAATCATTAATCAATGAATATGTATGCTTGTTCTCAGATGAAACTTTTGTTTGGACAGGAAATTGTCAGGCAGCATTTGAATCATTGAAAAGAGCACTAATGAGTTCGCCAGTGTTGATTGCTCCAGATTTTGAAAAACAGTTTAAGCTGGCAGTTGATGCCAGTGACAATGGTATAGGAGCAGTTTTGCTTCAAGCTGATGAGCATGGTGTTGATCACCCTGTGTGTTATTATTCAAAGAAATTTGACAGACAACAGAAAAATTATTCTACAATTGAGAAAGAAACATTAGCTTTGATACTTGGTCTTCAGCACTTTGATGTTTATTTGGGGACTACTAGTTTCCCTGTTATTGTATATACTGATCATAATCCTCTAACATTTCTGTCTAAGATGAAGAACAAGAATCAGAGATTAATGAGATGGAGTTTATTTCTACAAGCATATAATGTAGATATTAGGCACATTAAAGGGAAAGACATGTTGTGCCTGATGCTTTGTCAAGAACTTAATCTGATGGAGTAGATTAAAAGTCGTACTGTAATTTCGAAATTTTGATGTTGCCTGCAGCACAGTATGTGTTAGTGATGTTACTACTCATGTATTATCATATTGTAACACAAGTATGTTATGATAGCACCTTCCACTTGATATTGGAATGCATACTGTAATACTATAGTTATTACTATAAGGTAATATTGTAGATATTGTAACCTAAGTTTTGTCCTAGACGTCCAAAACTCTTTCAAGGGGGGGGGTGTTACGAGACGACATCAACCAGATTGAATCCTCGGACGAGCGAGTGAAAAGTTCTAGAAAGTGCTAGCATCGGTGTTGTCTCTCTAGCATATTCAACGGGTAACCCCAGAGAACATTCGCACAGTTACGAGAATGTACGATCACCTACTGGAAACCACTGTATGATGTAATGGCCTAATAATAGCCAACTTGTGGTTATGGGTTACTGAGCCCAGAACATTCGCTGTTTGTTTTGTACGTGATCAAACGAGACGTTTCCATAAGAGTAAGTTCCAGACATTTCTGGAAGAACTACCAGGCATATAAAAGGTCATGCAAGCAGTGTGACAGAGGGGGAAGAGAACAGAAGATACACAGATAATAGAGAGACCAGACGCCTGCTTCGCCGTTTAACGCTGTAATTGTGTCGCCACACCCCTACATGAGTCATCCCCATAGTCCGACGAAACATTTTTGAAATATTTACAATAATGACCGTTGAAAGTAGCAATTTGTACGCTATATATATATATATATATATATATATATATATATATATATATATATATATATATATATATGCTACGCAAATTATCGGACCTTTTCTGGGCTGTGGTGCCCCTGTACCGATTTCCCCCTGTCAGCAGAAGCATGGTGATAGAACGGACCCACCCCTACATGAATCATCCCCGTTATCCCCCAAAACATTTTCGAAATGTTTGCGAAAAAGCCCGTTGAAAGTTCGAAGAACGCTCCGATCGTGGAGATGGCATTTATCAACTTCCGTACAGCCGTTATTTGGTTCGCTTCACAGCGTTATTGTTCGCTGTCCACTGAGTAGGTTGCGGTGAGTTGTATTGGTACGTATTCACGTGCATCTTTGTTCGGAGTGTCAATCTCTGCACTTACGTACGTGTATAGTGTCCGTATGCGTCACGGACCATTTCAGCTAACATCAGACCAAAAAAAACCGAGTGCATAACCAGTGTTTTCTGTCCGAGGACAGCTTCCCCCAAAAACTACGTCACCGGTATTACATAACATTTTGCAACCTTGGAGCAACGAGGAGTCTTATTTTAACAAAGATAACCTATCTTCAAACGGAATTATTTTGAGTTATGAACAAGCTATACACTCTATAAAATGTTGTGTGGAATTTACACAACATTGTGTGAATAGTCCACCAATCAACAAATGTGTAGAAAGTACACATCGTTGTGTAAAAAAATTTACACAACATGTGTAGAATTTACACAACACTGCGTAAATTCTACACATTTGTTGATTGGTGGACCATTCACACAATGTTGTGTAAATTCTACACAACATTTTTTAGAGTGTAGATGTGGGGTTTGAAAGGAGTGCGATTAAAAATATTCTCCTTTATTTGAGACCTTACATGAAATTGACACCGGGATATTCTTTTAACGACACACCAACACTAATGTGTTATACAGTGTCAGTCAACTCGATCAAAAGTTCAAAAGTTTAAATTTATTCTTCAGTATGGTTCAGTTTGGTTTTCCTTTAGCCGCCTCCTACGATAGACGGGAAATATCGTGGTCTTACAACCCACAGACCACATGAGCACAAGGTCTAATGCAAGATAATAGGGATCAAAACAGTACTGGAGTGTGCCTTAAAATTCTAAAGGTTTTGAGAACCATTTGAAAAGCTGTTCTTTACTCCACCGAGACATCTTCAGTTCCTTAAAAACGTGTTTGCCAATTACAATGAGGAACCTGCTCCCTACTTATCTGATAAAACTCCCAAATTTCATTAAACATAGCAAATGGACAGGAAAGCAGGAAAATTCCCTTAATTTGCCCTCGGAATTGCCCTGCCCTTCAATAATGTCAACCATTAGCCCATGCACACGAATGATCAACCAGACTGAGCCCATGATTAATGTTTATTCGTTTGAGACTGTAAGAAATTCATCAAACAGACTGTTTTGAAATTCGTTCCTTCATATAAAAAAATTTGTTGTGAAAGTAATGAAAGATGAAGTGAGTAAATCCTCATAGCCTATGTCTTGCCATGCTGATTTCATTAATAATGTAATACAGGCAAGGTAAATTGAAAGGTGGTTCACCGGACAAATCTGAAATCAGTGTCGATGTCCCTACACTGTTAAAAATTCCTGTAAATTTACAGACTTTTTTTAACTTAAACTTTTTGTTTTTTACTTTTAATAGAGATTTTCTGTTTCCTTACAGACACTTTGTATTGCTACCAGTGGCGTAGCTGGGATTTTTTCCAGGGGGGGGGGGCAAAGGTATGAAATTTCCCCAAAACTTTTCCCGGTCAATGTGTATGTATTTCATATAAAATATGCAAACTTACAAGTATAACAACATAACCATGTCATTTTGTAATATTACCTGCATTTTAAAAAAAACATAGAGCAATCGGAAATAACAAAGTATATTAGGAACTGGCCTGTAAGCCTCTCCAAGGATAAGGCTAAGTTTCAAAATCTAAGTATGCTCATCAGTGGCGTAGCTAGGATTTTTTCCAGGGGGGGGGGGGGCAAAGGTATGAAATTTCCCCAAAACTTTTCCCGGTCAATGTGTATGTATTTCATATAAAATATGCAAACTTACAAGTATAACAACATTACCATGTCATTTTGTAATATTACCTGCATTTAAAAAAAAAACATAGAGCAATCGGAAATGACAAAGTATATTATTTTGGTAAACAATATCTGGTTTATTTGTATGTATAACGCAGTGGCGTACGCAGGATTTCTCTGAAGGGGGAGGGGCATGCAGTATGGTCTAAGGGGAGGGGTGTCCCGATATTTTTGACGTTTTCAAGGAGCCTAGATGCAAAATGGTGCAAGATTTTCGACTTTGACAGGAACAGTGTTAAAAGTTGAATCGTAGTGGTTCATGAGGGTAAAACAGAAAATTTTGTGTCTTGACATGCATTTCCTTATGCCATTTTTGCTACCTTACGAAGAAAAACTTGTCATTAAATTTGCACACTTTTAGGAGTCAAAATAAAAGAGCATTGATCGGTATTTGTGGTTTTTCTTGGCCACAAAATGTTATTTTGTCATAAAGATTATCTAAGCGGAGCGCCACCATTGGTTGGCGCGAAGCGTAGAGAAAATTTGGAAAAAGCAGACCCCTGAGATGGCCGGAAATAGCATTTTCCAGGCTAATGCGAAGGATCTAGCCAGTCGCTTTCTTCATTTGTCGTTTGCAATAAAATGCTCACTTCAAAATATATTCGCAAACTGCAAAGTGATCAGAGAGTTAAGAGCTAATTTTACCCCAAAAATGTAATTTTGCCCAAAAGACCGAGCGAAGCGCCACCATTGGTTGGCGTGGAGCGTAAAGAAAATTTCGAAAGATCAGACCCCTCAGATGGTCAAAATAGCGTATTTATGCTTGCAAAGAAAATCTAAACATGTAGTCTTTTTTATCGATGCCACCAGTGGGAAACAGAGTCTACCTTTTTAGGTAAAATTGGAATTTGACAGGATTTGCCTAGATCTATTTGTAGGAATTAAAAAAAAGTTGGCATCACTGAAAGACCTTGCAGGGACAATCCTTCCCCTTTGAAATTTTTTGAAAAATTGGGTGCCCTTATAAGCAATCTGGTGCCACATATGCTATCTTTTGAAGTATATCTGTGTTAATAAAGTTAGACTACGTATTTTTTTAAGAACAAAGAAAAAATGGCATCTGTGAGGGGGGCATGGCCCAATGGTTTCCCCTTCGCACGCCACTAAGGAGGCCTAATACAGGATATCCTGTTAGAAAAGCAGTCTGTTAAGTGTAGAAGGCTACAAGGTACTCATTGTCCATTTATTGTTACACTCAAAGTGAGCAGAAAACTATTTTCCCGAACTAGCTTGTAAGCCTCCAAGGATTAGGCTAAGTAACAAAATCTAAGTGTGCCAACGAATCCCGTTGATTAACTTTAAGTTTATCGTTGGCCATGGATTGTTTCAGCCCCATCCATCGTTATGTACACAGAGTAAAATCGTACAGCTACTGCTGGCTCGTAGAAGAACATAACAACCTCGGGGGTCTACGGTAGTGACTTGTCAGTTTTCACATCCATTTACTGAATTCCCAAAGTATCACCTGAATAACAGCTTCGTGTGCACTGAAATGCACTGATCGTAACCCCCTGTGCGTATACAAGCACAAGAGAACATTCAATCTGCTACGCGGCGAGGACATTTCTGTGGAAGGCGAATTGGGCCGGTTCGTGCGACACTGAAGAAATCTGAGTTAATTTGTTGCATGAAAATACGAATTATGTATTAGAAATGTCTCACTATTTCTTATTATAACAACAATTTTGAGAAATTTTGGTAATAATAATAAGATTCATCAAATTTCCCCGTTTTCATCAAATTTCCCAAAAATTTTTTCCAGGGGGGGGGGGGGCAACTAGCCTAACGTTCAAGTTTTTTATAAACCATGGATTGTTTCAGCCCCGTCCATGGTCATGTACGCAGAGTAAAATCGGCAGAGTTTTAACCCCAATCGCTGCTAGCTTGTAGGACAATATAACCTCGGGGGTCTACGTTAGTCACGTGTCAGTTTCACAGCCTTTCAATGAATTCCCAAAGTGTACAACACAGAGACTGTGTAAAAGGTGATAATATTCTTCAATTCGGGTTTACAGCCTTTCAGTGTTAGCTATACTGTATCAGCTGTTGTTAAATTCCTGAATAACAGCTTCTTGTCCACTGGAATGCACTGATCAACATACCCGCGGGTATACAAGAGACAATTTAATCTGCTGCGCGACGAGAACATTTCTGTGGAAAGCGAGTTGGGCCGGTTCATGCGACACTGACGAAATCTGGGATAATTTTCAGCATGAAAATACGAATTATGTATGAGAAGTGTCTCACAATTTCTTATTTTAATAATTGTTATTCATAAACCTGATCCATGAAAAGTCCTCAGAGGAAGTATTTGGCAAAGAACTTGTAGGTTTCCATAATTTTCATCCTAACTAAGAATCAACATATTGTATGACTACCAACATTGCAAGTGAGACGACTCCCATTCGCCTTTATATTTTATAATGTATGTGGATAGGATAATTAATGATTTAAATACAACTCCTTGGTTCTAATGTTGATAGAAGGCCCCCATGTATGAAGCACACAGGCTACGAATGCATCTTAAATGACTGATCTATTTATGCCAGTAGCCCATGGGAGGGGGAGGAGCAAGGCCCTAAAAATTTCGGCCCATTTGAAAATTTTAAGTTGCCATCAGCTTGAAACATTTGCTCACATTTGTTCCCCCTCCCCTTAAAAATGTTCCCCCTGGAGAGGTTTTGGCCCCCTTCGGTAGCCTACCTTGTCTCTCAACGGGCCTGTCCTATTATTTTTCTGCTTTTAAGTCCTCTTTATAACATGCACATAATGAATGTTCCCTTCTTACTTTTTGAAACATCCTCAAGTCTCTGCCTGACTCCTTATCGCCTCAGGTAGAAAATAAATACACTACATATTTGTATATTGTCAGGTTTCACATCTGGCCAATTGATTGACAGTACCAGATATACCAGAGTACACAAAAAAGTTACGGATCCCGGAACCTTAAGATTTTACAAGCAGGTTAGTCAAATTTGTATTAAGTGGCAATAATTGCTTTTGCTCAGTGTCATCCCACTGAAAGCACGTATCACTTGAGAGTACAGATGATGTAACAAAGTCTTATACAAATTACACCCCATTGCATCTTTGATCTCATGGACTGTCTCTGATTGATTCTTTAGTAATAAAGTCACAGTATTATAAACGACAGAAGTGAATAAATGAAAAATTTGAAACGGTCTCCTTTTGGCACATAATTATCAAATCGATAATTAAGGAGTACATCGAATTGCACCGAAACGTCCCTTATCCGTTTCCAAGCGCCGTAGATACAGTATGGTGCCAGGGAACCAGCAGAATTACAACCAGCCAAAAATACTATACACGACAGCGCAGACTGAAAAGGATCAGGTCAATACAGAACTAATTAATTCAAATATTTATGTTCCATCTGTGGATAAATAGGATTTTTTTGAGACTATGCCGATATTTCTCAGGTTGCACCACATCTCAGAAATTTTGTGTGCGTTAAAAGACGCAACGTTAATTTCCTAATAGTATTTGTTGCATTATATTCAAAATTACCAGTGTCCATAGAACAAGGCGAAGTAAGGGCAATTAGATTTAAAGAAACCACCCTGCCTTACTACATATCCATCGGTGAGGGTTTGGATTGAAAGACATCCTTATTAAGGCTTATTATTGGCACAGGGTTGCTTTGCACGCATAATATCAGAGACAAAGGGTATGGTCTATTGGACAAAGATATGTGTTAATATTGACAGTTCTTTTCAGAGCCGCCATTTCGTTTCATTTTCCAGCAACCTTTTTATTTTACTTCTTCACTTATTGGTGGTCTGATATACACCAATGCATTGGGTGTCACCTTTTAATGAATAGATTTTCTTTTTACTTAAATTATGAAGAGGATCGGTATCTGCGCATTGTTGCTTTGGATCTGTATTAACAAAGTTTATTGCTGTAGCACTTTGCCAACTCCTTAACTTTTTAGGAAATTTAATCTCCTGCAATTTTTCCTCCTGTCGTAAGTGCAAGTAAACAGAGAACGTTCTAAAATGAGAAAAAAAGTTTTTCATGAGACGATATTTCTCAGTGGTAGCTCCCTGAGTAATTTTGTGTGGTAACCTACCGGGTACCCCAACGAAGTAGTGAACCGTACAGAAACTTGAAGCAGCAAAATATTGCAGCGTTAAAACAAGCGTAACATTTATAAAGGTCGTACTGAAACTTCAACAGACAATTTACCCAGATATTCTGAACAAGATTGATCAATATAAACTTAAACAATCAGTAAAGCTCTTTCTCTTCGTGTGAGAAAGTCAAGAAAGAACTATGGGCTACAAGATTCACTTGCGTAAGTTAAGTTAGTTCAGTTGCGTAAGTTAACGCAAATGTGTGAAAATGTTTTGGGAAACTTTAAGGAAAATACCTCGTAAATCAGACCAAATGATATGATTTCGTTATGTTTTTCGTAACAAAGAAGACAAAATCACAACAGTTTCCACAAGTCAAAGGAGTTTAGGTACCATTTTGTTTAATAAGGCCAGTAATATGCTCTCAAAAATATCCGTGATATCAAATTGTGATGATTTTTCGATATTATACCTTAAAAATCCTTTTATATCGTGGTTGAACTAAAACGTATTTTTCAGACCCAGACGTTTCTTTCCTTAAAGCATGTGTAAGAATCAAGAGAGAATAATTCGTGTCTCCCAGTTTGGTAGCTGTGCCCCGTCAGTAGAAATTTCATCCCAGTCACAATGACATAGTCCCTCTGAAACCAACCATTTTCTTCCATGCCAGATTACAAAACTTGATGATAAACAAGCATAATACCCCATGCTTTTAACCAGCTCCCACAAATCCTGGTTACAGTATGGAGAGCATGCAGAGGTTGCTTAAATACCTCCTCAATGCTCTTTCTAATTTTTCGAAACCACAGTAAGACGGTAGCTCGATGTAATGGCATTTATACTCCTTCGAAAGTAAGGTTGGGAATCAGACAACCCCATTTAGACAATGAAAATGTGTTTTGAGAATCAAAATCCTTAAAAGAGCCATCTTGTATGGCCATGCCCCTGGCCCACTGCCACAGCTACCAATGATAGAGAACAAAGATATCATAGATTTTTATTTAAAATGTTAAATTGCACTATAGTTGCCTTAAATTTAAGATCGCTGGGCTCACCTGTTAGACCTAAGATGGTTTTCCTTATCTTGAGTATAACGTTAATCATAACGGAAATTCACTTTTTAACACTTTGAATACACTTTTTGCCACGTATACAAATAAGTCTAATCATTTGGTCACTGACTTAGCATTTGATTGGATCTCTTGGAGTTCTAATGTGTAATCTATTGTTTTTAACTACCGGTGCAAAAGGCGATTTAATGCAATTGCAGGACTCGTGATCTTTCTCTCTTTACGCATTGCTTATCTGGAGTAGCGCGCTTAACGACAGTAGGTTGCTCTGTCTTTTGGTAATGATTAGGTTTGGGAATCGAACCTAGACCGGGTAAAAGTCGGATGCTCTACATTACACACTTAATAAGCATGTTCAGTAATTCGTTTTCGGATTCCATTTTGGAACACGTACAAGGTCATTTATTCATTCATTCATTAATTTATTTGGTTTATCACAAAACAAACATTTACAAGTAACATTAGCAGATAAATAAGAAAAGGTGTGAAACGGAATGCACTTAGAAAATCTTTGGGGCTTCTCGGAACGTGTCACTCCCTAAGAGAAACAAAAAAAAAAAAAAATAGCAAAAATAGTTGCATATAAAGAAAATTAACGCTACACTAATCAGTCAATACCTAATCACTACTATAAACTTGTTACTCCAGGACTAGTTAACCCCTCCCCCTTCCCACAAAGGTAAGTTACTTAGATGGAGTTTTACGGTCCAGTTTCTAACCAATTGGTTCAAGTCGAGTGGGCCAAGGCCTTTTCCCAGTTTTGGCGTACAAGGTGAGATATACAAACCCAAGCTCTGCACATAGTACGTTGCCTTTCCCTCAATTCGTGCAGTGCACGAAAAAAAGCTAAGAATAAAGCAATGCGTGTTTCCAAGCCGAACGAAAACAAGTTTAAACTCTTCTTAAGTTTGAAACTCAAAATTGTTCAACTAAAATGCAAAGACCCACACTTGATATTTGTTATAGTAGTATCAATGAAAAAAGAAACATGGATTCCACGGGATTTTTTCACATAAGCTCAAATTTTGGGACGCGTGTTGTAGGTGCCGGAAGTTTTGTTTAGAGGGGGTATGGGAGGGCCACCCACTGCACGGTCAAGTAGTTAGAGCATCCGACTTGCATTTGGGAGCCTGGGAGCTGGATTCCTGTTCGGGTCATACTTAAGACTTGAAAAATGGTACCTTGTGCTTGGCTCTCAGAATGAAAGATGGAGACGTGGAAACAAGCCAGTCTGTCGCAACTGGAAAAAGGCTTTGGCTCGACTTGAACCAATCGGTTGGAAACTGGGACGTAAAAATCCATCTATTAAATCTAGAGGAGATATGGACATGTACATAACCCCCAAGTCACCGAACAACTCGCTAATTAAAACCTCAAGGTCAATTTGAAAATGTTTAGATTTAGAACTTGCCTTCGGGTCAAATTGGTCTTCATTGGTCTTCTTTGCAAGACGTTTTCGCGAAGAGCATTACTGTGGAAGTGACTGTTAGGGTAGCGCCCAAAATATTTTGCCATAAAATTTCATGTCCATTGAATACCGCATCGTAACAGTATGTGATAGGAATAACCATCGACATCACAGCGGCTACAAGCATCATATTTTCTGTTAAAAGTGCCTTTATTAAAGAAAAGTAATGAAAAATTGTGGTACTTCCCAATGCGACGAGCAAAAGGCCAACATGCAGATTTCTAGGAAATTGCCATGAATTTGACACTGTAAGGTAAAGAGAGGACAAAACCACTCCAATCCACCCAGTCATGAAGGAAAGCAAACACGGTTTTGCTCTCCCTTTATTAGCCAGAACCCGTGTAACGAAGTAAACAGAAACAAAACAGGCGAGTGCAACAAATGCATATACTATTCCACTGACATTTGGGGAACCATTAAAAACTTCGTAAGCACTTTCAGCTATAAGAATTAATCCAATGCAATTGACGACGACCAGGATTCCATCAAAAGCGTCAAGTCTTTCTCCCAGAAATATACATGCAACGATGGAAGCTGGTATTGGTTTGTTGAAAGAGATCGTACTAGCGTCACCTACTGAGATCAGCGATAGAGCACATATAAAAGCACTTTTACCAAGTGCATCTCCCAAACCAAAGAGTAAGTTTAAAAGCAGGTCGTACCAGTCATATTGTATACTTTCATTCCAAGGTAAATAGAGCACAAAAATTAGAAGAGCTGCTTGATTGTAAAACGTAATCATAACTGGACTTTTATGAATAGTTAGTTTCTGAATGATCACGGTGCCAACAGTGGCTGTCACAGCTGCCAATAGAGACCAGATCAGACCCGTCCGGGGTATACATCTAGACGCTTCTTTCCCATCTGCGCATTCATTCTTCTCGTTCCCTTCCTCCGACAATAAAGTCCGCTCCAGTTCCTTCCCGTCGTTTGAGTTAAATGCTCTGAATATGCATGAGAAATATTTTGTGAGAAAAAGGAAAATTATATATTTTATTATTCATGAAATGAAACGCTCAAATTTGAGTTTAAAGCAATTTTCCGACGTCAAAATTAATTGACTTCGAAATATGCAGAAAATCGTCTTTTCAGTTCAAGAAAACTTCATTTCTATGGCATATAAGAATAAGAGGATATTAATTTTCAAAGTAATGCAATGTGGGATATATCTGATGTTATCGTGGCACATTAATTGGACATTGCGTCCAGTTCATTTAAAATTTGGATATCACTCTAAAGAATATTAAGCGACATCGTTTGCTACACCTTACATAGGGTGCAGAGTTATGCTAGATCTACAAGAAAAGACATTCAAACATGCCAGCAGTATTAAATTTCAGGATAAACGTTCACAATGCGCCCACTTTACAACTTTATATAGCTTTGTTGTAAAGTAGATGTACTTTTTTAACAAAAATTAAGTCTTCAAAGTGAGATAATATTGTGTTGGGAAAAAGTTATTGCATCAGGACTTGTAAGATATGACCCGGAATATTTTAATGCCTTTTTTATTTTATGCCTCTTAGTACGGGAAGGACTATTTACCAAAAAACGACATTAGAGAAGAAGTATTTTTCAGATACCGTATGTACTAGAAATTTTCAACGTTTTCACAGTTTTCGAGCAATTGACCTCAAATTTACTCTGAGCTCTCCCAAAACCAATACGTTTGATTATGAACATCACATATCTACATATTAAATTTTAAAAATGTGGGTAGGAAAACCTTGGATATCGAGTTTAGGTCGACAAGGCTTTGGCGTTTTGACTTCTCGTGACCTCAGTCAAAAAGCGACAAGGTTTTTCCCTTAATCTATGTGTCATATATGAAAAGTATCGTTCATTGCTGTTTTGAGGTACGACATTTACAACATTTTCGAGTTTTTACCTCTAGTGATATCGAATGAAATTTGACATTCGCCGAAAAATATTAGGGTTCTTTCTCTTCACATAAATATACACTGTAAACACAAATTAGTCAAACAGTGTTTGAATCGACTACTCACGTTAGTCACCAATGCTGACTAAAATTTTACTAATATTTGACTCAGTTGAATTATTCGCTTACAAAAACTAAGCCTCCTTGACTAGGTTTTGGACGGTGTTCGACCGGTCCGATGATTAGCTATTGTATTTTGTGTACACCGTGTTACATGTCTGTCAGAGATACACAAAATTTGTTGACTGACAGTACTCCATGCACGAAAATATACATTTCATATACAAACAACGCTCAGATAAAATGCTTATCTCATGGGCTTGAATTTCAGTAACACTGAGAGTCTCTAGTACAAAGGTAGAACGTAATATAATTAGAAAATACGTATTTAAAATCTGAAATGGGAGAAAAACGACTCCTTTTTTATCCATTAACTGTATCTTTAAACAGTGTAATTGATACATTCACCAATATAAAAAGTGAAAGTGGAGGTTCTAAAATAAAACTGTTACCATCTCCTCTCTTTTTTATGTTTCCAGACATTCTTAAATCATGTCAATTTGTTTATAATTGCAGAAACTACAACCAATTTTTCTAAAGTTTAATTTAATCTTTCAAGACACTAATCAATCTTTAATCTGTAAACATTTTCAGCGTTCTCCATTACTTGATTAGACCCTGACATTCACAAACATTACGACTGATCTGCATTTGGTCTGTAGTAATAATAGCAAGCGGTCAGTTAAAAAACAGGTACAGCAACCATACCATATAATTCAGGTGTACTCGCTACAAAAAACGACACCAAACTCTCCAAAAATCTTTGGGACTTAGGGCATGAACAGGAGCTACTCAATTAGGTTGTGTTTCATTAAGAAAATCAAATATGATCAAGAGTCAATCCATAATCTGCAATGTACCCATCTAGGATAAAAAAGATTATATCCGCTCCAGTTAAAACAACCTGAATGAAAGAAAAGAACTCGTCGCCACGTGTGGACAGTTATCCTTTTCAAGATGCAACGTAGAGAATAGGAGAGTCTGATTTGGGGAAAAATTTTGCAGCACAACAGATAGCAATTCGTCACCAGTAGCATTGGCCGTAACACTAAATTTTTAACTTACCTCGCCATTTCCGGGGAAAATTTCACCGCAAACTGTTTGTCCTGTTCGGTTTTAATGGAAGCGCAACTTAAAGCTTACGCAACTTAGTTGATTTTAAAAGGTTATCCCCATACCAGCAGAAAGGGGGATATTAATCTGTTTTCAAAATTTGGAAATGAATTTATAGACATATGTTTAGGGTGTTGCAGTTTTGGTCAATTAGCAATGTTATATTGAGATCAAGGCCTCTACTATAGAAGCAATTGAATACATAATGTTTTGAAGTTAAACGCGTTTTATGACTTTGGTAGTTTAAACTGTTTAGTATCATGCTTTTTCCTGCATTACCACATGTTGACTATATGGCAATGTGAGAAAAGCAGAAAATATAACACGTGCTAATGCAGGACAAAGCATGATACTTTGCAAGCATTGTTCAACCTTTTAATGAAGAAACATATTGACATACAAAAAACCCACTAGTCATCACTTACTACTCTAGTGTCACAGGCAGGCGCGTAGCCAGGATTGTGTCATGGGGGTTGGGGGAGGGGATGGGACACAACATGAGGGAAAATCAAAGAATTGAGAGAAAAAAGCGCTATTTTATGTGTTTTTGAGGTGTGGTATTGGAATTTTTGCCATGCAGTTTTGTAAACGATTAAGAGGGATATCGGTACATTGACTTACCTTTACACATTCGGTCCCATCTGATCAGCTAACAAAAGTTTTGTCTCGTGGATGGTTACGAGCCTACCGGGCATACGTGTAGTGTGTGTCATCTCTTTATCCTCAAATTGTCGTCGCATGACGTCAATGAACAAGGACCCGCAACGCGATTCTTTTTTATACAGAAATTGTCGTTCTCTAGTATCGGTAATGGTATAACTTAAGCGGGGGGGGGGGGGGAGCTGCAGCCATATTTTGCCATATATAGTTTTTTTAATACAATAAAAACGTTAAAAAAGTGAAAGACAAAAATTAAAAGTAATGAATATCACTCTAAAATTACATCTCCTGTCTGCGGTCGACATCACTGTCCATGATATAATGAAGATGTTCCAGAGGATGACCTATGCAAGAAGAAGTTTACTATCTGAGGTCATTAAGGTAACAAAGTTGCTTCATGTCATGCCTGCAACAAACGCCGTCAGTGAAAGGTCATTTTCTGCCCTAAAACGGGTGAAGACATATTTGAGGCAAACGACAACCGACAGCAGGATGAATAATTTGATGGTTCTCCACATTCACAAAGAGCGAGTAGATAAGTTGAATCTCATCGAAGTTGGAAATGAGTTTGTTGAGAAGAATGACAAAAGGCGACATCTGTTCGGCAAATTTAAACCATAAACAAGTGAAACAGTATTTACATATGAACAAAGCATTCACTTTTATCAGATAATCCACTAATTATATGACACGAGAACTGGCTGACAGAAGTTGCTGAATTTTGCGGTGCTTTATCTTAAGTTCTGATTATCAGCATCATTAAGAGTTCCACATATAACTAATTCATCTGCCATCCAAGCTCATATCGTATTCGATTAGGCTCTATATTAGTAATAAATAATAATAATCACTGGCGGATCTCTTTATCAATTTTATCAAAAGTTCTCAGTCTTAAAAATGTGGGAGATATTTTGTTTCCTAAATTTAGTAAATATCCTAAGCTGTAAAAATCGCATTTTAGGGTCATTTCCAGCAATCTCGGAGGCAACGTGTTCAAAACTTTCCTCCATACGCTACCTGCCAACTCATGGTGGCGTGTAGCGTAGCGTATCTGTACTATACCCATCTTTCCAACATGCACAAGTCAGCCCCCAATCCAAAATTCCTTCCGACGGCACTTCTCCATCAAAGTTGAGAAGTCTCGGGATTTTTGCCTGTAACTGAAGTTGCTCCAGTTTTAATAATTTATATTCATCATGATCTCATGTTGAAAGTTATGTAGTAAAATAATTTTGAGAATACGTATACAGGCTCATTTTCCTATGATTAGCTTTAATACATTACCTTACCATTTCATAAACTGTTACAGTGGTACATTTTATTTGGTACTTTTTTGATCATTTTGCCATTTGCTCATTTTTTTTTTTTTTTTGAAGTGAACATTTTATTTCAACAAAAGGTCAAAATAACGACTGCTTGGATACTATTAACAAGCCCGGGAAATGCCATTTCCGGCTGTCTGAGGTGTTGCGATTTTTCGAAATTTTCTGTACACTCCGCGCCAACCAATGGTGGCGCTCCGCTTAGATAGTCAGCCCGAGTCACCCCCCCCCCCCAATCGAAAATACCTTCCGACGGCACTGTATAAAACTGGTGGCAGTCGAAACAGCTTATTATGATAAGTATACACCTTTCTATCAAATCTCTTTGAGCCAGGACTTCTCCCTTGCAAACATCAAAATGTGCAAATTTCATGCATTGAATGTCGCAGGAAAAATATCACGTAATGTCAGAGACGTAATGTGAGAATTCCAATGACGGATTGAGAAACTAACTCCACTTGGTAAGTTGTACGTATATTAATTAGGTCAGGCACGGGAAGAGCTCCTAACGTTCCCCTGGTTGGGTGTGATTTTTGAGTTTTTGAGGTTATTAATTGGCTACTCTGTATACATATTCAGCAGTATAATAAACACACGTCAGAAATACATCACGGAATTCTTTCGTCCATGTTAAGTTTCTGCTGGTATGAAATTGCACTGACGTAAAAAATTGTAAACTTGAACCAAACCACACTAGATGCCTAAAATTGGCCTATGGAAGTACTAATAGAGAGATGGTAGGTTTATTACCTTCACTTCAACAAGATTTCATTTTGAAATTCATATTACATTCTCGCTAGCGATGGAGAGGTAAGTGAAAGTTTGTAACATATTTCAAAACTACAGATATATAAGTGTGGAATAGCACAGCTTCCATCTATGAGATCACAACAGCTTTTGAAAAGTCATGAAGACAGGGGGTATCTCAAATCTTACGACACTGGCACTAAATAGTTTAAGTTAATATTCTATTGAAAAAAGGCCGCACCAACATTGAAACACTCTCATGAATGGATTATTAAGAATTGTTGGCAATTGCAAATAATTAACACTGAAACGTGCATTATTCACTCGGAAATGCATTGCAGAGATATGTAAAAAGTACAGAATTGTATTTAAAAAATATTTAAGATATATAAATGTAAGGTTAGTATGTGGAGGTTCAAGAGTGAAAGCACACAGCGGAGGAAAGGGTGCTAAGAAGTACGCTTAAGCACAGGGGTTTAGCTATATCTGCAGATTGAACAAAAGGGATCAAAGAACTAGTCGACCTTGAAGCCAAATTCCCCACTCTCATTTGGTTCGCACATGAATGTTTCGGTTCTTATGTAATTTGCACGTTATTTTTGTCTGTATATCTGGCTACATCGGCATTGTCAGTCAGCTGATATTCTCCAATTAACTCATTATACACTTCACATTAAGTAATGATTGATAGAATTCGTTAATTAGATGAGAGATGCTTCATGCTATATATCAAAAGATATCTTAAGGTTTTATTTAATTTTGAAAGGCAGAGTGTTTAAGACAATCATTAGTGACTTCGTCATATGATGGTTGGCAAAGTCAGTATACCAATAGTGTGGTCTATTGAAGGATATAAATGCTACCAACGTCTTTTGGGGAAGACAACATTTTAATTTATTTATACAAAAAATTGATTTATGTCCTGAACCTAAACTATGGGGAGTCGCACAACCCTGCATATACTCAGGATAGAATGTACCGAGTGAAATAGCATATCGAATCATTTCCAAATATTAATGATATTCCACAGCTTCTCCCTTTATTTCGCAGCAATCTAAAATTTAATTTCATTCTTCGAATGAGAAAATAAAAATCCTAAGTAAGATTTTTAAAGTCTTTATGTTTACACCAAGGTTCTGCAAAGACACACAAATTAGGTGTAAGTTGGTGCAGATGTTAACGAGTTTTTATTGATGGAAAAAGTGGTTTGGAAGTAAAGGTATGGACCACATGAATAGAAGTAAAATTCTATGGTATACTGTTCATGAATTTATGGGGAAATGCTTAATGAACTTTCCCAGACACCTACAGGATTAAGTCACTGTTCACAAGATATAGGCTGTGCTGCTACACACACCAATGTAATTTTTAGAATTGATAGATGGAGCCTAGTTTCCAAATTAATGGTTCGAGTCGGGCCGTCTTCGACCTTTGTATCAGTCGTTGTTCACTACCTTGTTTTTCCTACTCTATTGCTTATGCGGAGCATCACGAACAACGGTAGTAGGTTCCGTGATGCGAAAGTGATGTGAAAGAATGTACAAATAATGCATAGATGAGCATGACAAAGACACTGTCTGATGTTTAGCACTATAAGTGAAGATAGAAGGATGACAAGAAATTGCCACTTTATAATGGGAATATTACTTGTTTTCTCTTTCAAATGACGACCGCGTGTTTGGTCTAACGGTAAGAGCATCCGCCTCTCACGCGGAATGCCCGGGATCTATTCCCAGGTCGAGTCATACCAAAGACTCAAAAATGGACCCTACTTCCCTTGTGCGTGATGCTCCGCATAAGCAATGGAGTAGGGAAAACAAGTCAGTGAGCCAAAACTGAACAGGTTGGTTTTAAAGAATGATGTTGTTCTGAAGGTGCCAAGAAGAGGTGGCGTGGTTTCACAAATTACCCCAGGAGTCAGAAAAAGTTACATTTCTGCACTATATATATTAAAGCAATTATTGAAGCAACTATTAAAGCGATATTAAAGCAATTATTCAGCTTTGTGATTTATTTCGTTACCGGTAGAGGTCACCAATTTGAAAGTATAATGCTGGTGGAAATCTGGTGAACAGCCTACTTTGATGTAGGACTGATGGATACTTTCATGCTTTCTCATTAATTCGTCATGTTCAGCAATCGACATGCATTTGGATATAGTCACAAAAGTCATTTGGGTCACTGTAGGTCAAACGGCGAAACATATTTCTCGAGCTCTAATGTAACTGATCTCATTTTAAACAATTTAAAATTCAGAATTGCTGTGGGAAGCCTTTTAAAGGTTTAGGGTCACTTGGAAGGAGCCGGAAGTATCAAGTAGTTAATATGCAAGGAAAACATTAAAAACCATTTACCTAACATAACAGTGTATTACATTTCATATTGAGTAAAGTCCAGAGTGACGTTTGAGTATGTTAAAACACAGAAATACCATCTTCATTGCATTAAAGGAGACCCCACTCTAAGCACGCTGATGGAAATGATATTGAGATTCGACTCAGTACAATTCTCTTTGAAATACCTCCTTAGAATTAAAAAAAATAAACAAGGGGTCAAAATTAACCACTAATAAGAAAGAAAATACCTCAATTTCTTCAGTTTGGAGGTGCAGCCCAAAGTTCTAAGTTTAATTCAGGTCAATATATAGCTGTCCCCTAATAAATTTGCTCACTCACCACTGGGGAATCACACCACACAACATAATTTTTTCAGATTGCTTACATTCAGTTCATCTACCACATGCCAGCAATGCCTTTTTTCTTCAGAACTTACTTCCCTTGGAGGGTTGAATGGGCATTTGGGGTCAATTTTTGAAATTGGTTTCGGGATGTGAAACATTGTGGATCCCAATATAACCTTATATGTAGATATCTCACATGGTGGTGCTAATTGTGGTAACAGGACAATATGAGGTAACTTAAAAGATCAGACTAAAGTAAACATGAGAAAGACAATACCGTCATGAAAAATGTCAAACTTCACATGTAGATAGGAACATTACACATTTAAAAGAGCACTGTTAGGTAGAGGTATTTTTAACCTTTCGATGTTTGGATACCTCATCGCCCAGACTAAGTCTCATGCACCATTTCCTAGGGAAAGAATCACGGACCAAAAAAAAAGAAACGAAAAGAAAAGACAGTTCATAGAGGTACCAGGGTCTTTTACTCTAATTTTGTCGTTTTTAATGTGGTGTTATAATGAAACCGTCTTAATGAAGTATATTATTCCGTGTTCACACAAAATCAATAGACCTTGTGCTTATGATGTCACAGAACGGGAAGAACGCCCTCCTTTGGGTGCAAAAAACCCACACAGATAGATGTAGAAAGCTGTTTTGTCAACCAGCTGCATACGAGCACAGTCTTCTACACATGCCGGACGAATACTTATGCGTGCGGCCACATGTTTCATTGTTTTGCCTCCAAGGATAACGTTAGAATTTCGTCAATGCATAAGTAGATTGCCCCTTTTCTTTAAATTTTACAGTGAATTGACGTCACACCCAGCAGAAGGTGAGATGCTTAAGCCACTTCTCTCTTCTGAGAGAGAAAACATTGAAGAAGAAGAAGAGGAAGCAGACAAGAAAAGGGAAGGAGAACTCTCTCGAATCTTCCAACGCATCGGCTTAATTTGGTCATTAATAGCAGCTGTTTCCTTGGCTCTTGACACCGTGCTTATGCAGAAATTGACAGAAAATTTCAATCCAATAATGATTTAATTTTATCGCCAAGCCGTGCTACTCACGTTTGTACTTTTCTTACCTTGGAGGGAAAGCAAGGCTTACGAATGGTTTGACCTCTTACTGAACTTACTCTTTGGATTAGGAGACACTTTTGGCAAATGTGCGTATGTAACTGCTTTATCGTTGATATCAGCAGGCGACGTAAGTGCAATCTCTTTAAATAAACCAATTCCAGTTGCTGTTATTGCTTGCATATTCTTCGGAGAATCATTTGATACCTTTGATGGGGTACTTGTTTCTATCAATTGCATTGGGCTCGTGTTGATAGCTGAAAGTTCTTCCGGAAAATCGGATGATTCGTTCAACTTCTTTGGAGTAATCCTTGCTTTTGCTGCCCTTGCCTGTTTCGTTGCCCTTTACGTTGTTACACGTATCCTTGCGGAAAAGGAAAGAGCAGATTCATGTCTACTTTCGTTTATGACAGGTTGGATCGGCGTGTTGTTATCTACTCTATACCTTACATTGTCAAGTTCCTGGTTCTTCCCTGATAAATTAGCCGATGGCATTATTCTGATATGTGTAGGATGCGGCACAATTTTTCATTACTATTCTTTCACTCGGGCACTTCAAACGGAAAATATGATGCTAGTGGCTGCTGGGGTGTCAGTAACAATTCCGCTCACCTACATCTACGATGCATTTTTCAACGGACAAACAATTTCATGGCAAAATTGTTCGGGTGCTCTCCTAACGGTTGCTTCAACTTTACTGCTCTTTGGGAAAACATATTACAAAGAAAAATAAGGGCTACCTTCCTAAAGGTCTTCCTTAGGATATAGAACATAACATTGTGCATTAAAAGTTGTTTAACAAGTTAACTATACTTGCGGCTCCACATTCTCCTAAGTAAGACCCCTTTAACAATGCTATTATCTAAACCTTTAGAAAAAGAAGCGGAGTTCATATTAGTTGAACCATCTGAGATGTTGACCTTATCTGCACTCACTACTTATGTATTTTTTGTCTCTTCCCAAGGGGTAGTTTGAGAAGTTGAACATTTAAGTAGTCTAGAGCTAGTTTTAAAACCAGACTATAAAAGAAATTAACGTGATGTCGTTTACTTCGTGACATATGTGAAAAAGCATCGAAGTTTCATATTAGTATAATAAGTCAATTATCACCGAAATTTAAAGGTGCTGAAAGCCGTCATCCGACAGCTTAAATTCTTGTTTACTCCCATAATTTGATCGTGAGTGTTTTCAAGTTTCCCCAGATTGATTGGAACACATTTGTCTCACGTTTTAGTTGATATGGTGTATTTGATATTTTCCTGGCATGTTCCAGAGATGTTGCAAGGACTAGCATGTAACATGTGAAGGTGCGTCCTAGGAGAAGATTGAAAATGAGACCTAGTTAGCTAGTTAGTTAGCTAATTAGTTAGCTGGATTATCAGTTACGGTCCAGTTTCCTACCGATTTGTTTAAGTCGAGCCAGTCACGGCTTTATCCCAGTTGCCCAGTTGCCGCTTACTGGCTTACTGACTTACTGGCTTGTTTTCCAGTACTCCATTGCTTATGCTGAGCACCAAGTTTCGAAAACATAACTCACCCTATACCCCAATTTTCCCATGCCTGCGTCACTGAGATATGGGATATAAATTTGGCAATTGCCAGAATGTGACGCGGCTCAAAATTTTGCATTTTGGCTAATGCGCGCAATAGACTATACCGCTAGACAATTTGAATGGGATATGGGCGGATTTTGGTTTTAGTTAATGATAAAACAATATATCTTGTGCATTGACGACATACTGACTTATCCTTTGAGCAGAACAATGGAACATGTGGCCACATGCGTTAGAATTCGCCCTGTTTCTGTAGCGGCTTTGCGAGTATCCCACAAATCAGCTGGCTGGAGTGTGGGTGTGTTTGTGTGGGTGTGTGTGTGTTGGTTTTTTTTTTGCCCCCAAAGGAGGGTGTACTTTGCGCTCCGTGACATCACATGCACAAGGTTTTTACAGCCAAAGATGTAAGTGCATGAAGTGTATGCAAGTTTTTGATTATTTGAGAAAAATTTGCTTTCAGGAAAAGATTGAAATACATCTACAATTCGTTCGAATTACACCGGATCGTCACCCCATTTCCCTCACCTCCGAGTTTTGGATTGTTTCTTGCAGGTTTAAAAGGGTAAATTGTGACGAATACTAGAAAGACCTGACGAAATACTTCATTAGAAATCATTTCTTACGATCACAAAAGTTTCATGCAGATTGCACAGTGGTACATCCTGAGGTATTGCCAGGTCATCCGATGAAGCTTTCAAAGTTCATTGAACATAACTAACAAATGAAGAGGAAAGCAGAAAGTTTCACTGCAAAAATATATGTATATTTACAGAATAAAAATAGAGAAAACCAATTGGAAGAATGCATCAAAAGTATTGCTTATGTATTCTTTTGTATGTCGTTTCCTTTCCTCTGTAATTGTACAACACTTTTGTAATATAACAGACATTTATAGTACTCTGTGTCTTGAATGGTCTGCTCTTCCATAATCTTAATCTCAACCATTAGTATAAGAACACCGACCAAGTCGGGTCGATGAAAATGTGAATTCGTTTGAAACGCTATAGTAAATACTTAAAACAGACTGAAATCGTGCCGACCGCTGAGCGTGCAAAAAGTTTCGTAGTTTGCGAACGATCCGAGAAAGTGATGGTCTGTTCACATTAACACTACAAAAATACGGGAATATGCACGTAAAATGAGAAAAAATGATGGAGCACCACCAGTGCCAAATCAATTGTTTTGTTCCAATACAAAAAAAATCTAAATATCATATTGGGCTTGATTCTCTGCTCCCCTCTTAGAGTACACGAAGGGTCCGAAAATCATTTGCATAACACAGACAAGGATTAGCCCAATTAGATGGTGCTTTTATGCGTAGTAGTACTGTAAAAAACACCTGTTGTAAAGTACTCCTTGTTGTTCTATTCTTTCTTTCCTTGTAAAGTAATCCTTCTTAAATTCCGCATTTTCTGTTTGCACCATGGTCTCTCTGCACAAGCTTCCAAGAGTTTCTTGGACTTCCTGCAGAATTTAACATTACAATAGTGCAACAGTATACTGTGAAAATGTTATACAACATAATATAAACTACGATGTGTTTGAAAAATCACCTTCCCTGCAAATATTGAGGATAAGGGATATGTGGCCTGAGTGTTACATCGTTGTTTAGTGGTTGTGTGGACGCATATGACTTTAATGAAGGTATTGGTTAAAAAACCTCATTATAAGGCTTGTGAGGATTACGAGAATTTTCGGCTTAAGTATGCGAAAAAGGACAATGGCTTGAATAACTTCAGATTTGGAACAGCCTTTAGTTAATATTTAGTGACACTGAATCCAAATTGATGAACATTCGGTTACCGGTAGAATTTAAATCATATTTTGTGTCTCGTTAAACATATTTAATATTTTGCAGCAGTGTATCATCGGCAAAACGCAGCATCTTGCAAATGATACGAAGATGCTTAAAGGGTTTGGATAACACTGACATAATGGAAAGGATCCTGATCAATTTTCAAATTCATTGATCACTGAAAACAAGTTTCAAAATTGATTTTCACGTTCCATGTTTCCCCACAATTTTCATAGACTATGTCGTTTTTGGCGATTCATGACCGGAATACCCCCGAAGGAACGGACTCTTTGTCGCACGTATGGAAATTGTTAATCCGTACATCAACGCTTCCTGTCGAAAGGGCAAAAAAGGTATGTCCTTTTCTGGAAAATTGTCAGTTTTGCAAATAGTCCACATCTGTTAGTCTCAAATGTGACGCGGCCTCACCTCTTCTTTCATGGGATAGCGTCACAGTTTGTCATATTGAGCTATAACTCTGTCAACATCTGCCGAAAAGTTATGCAATAGGAGCTGTTAAAATAAAGGTTGGGATTAAAATGCAACCTGCTAAAAGTTGCCATTGAACATTTAACCGGGTAGGTGCTAACTTTCACCGGCACATGTCAACTGACTTCATCGCCAATTTGTAACTTTACAGCTAGATAACAACATATCGAGTTGAAAACGAAGTACGCTGAAAACATAGCACAGCTTTGAATACTGGTAGTTTTCAAAATGCAAAACTTCTTCAAACAGGAAAGGAGCATCCCTCTCATTCCCTTCTTTATAACAGCTATTAGTTTGTTAAACCGTGGGCACACTACAACGATGACAGATTGGATTCCGATTCGATTTTTTTGACTTTAGCTTCAAGTCTCCGCCATATCTGTTCGAAAAGAGCTGAAAATATTTTGTCAGCCTGTGTTAAAATATAAGTTGCACCTCAAGAATATAAAAATTAAAAAGTAGTGAATTATTGAGGATGGAATTCACGACGCCCTGTGACACAGCCCTTGCGCCGTGGAGGCAATCATGCGACTCAAGATGTCACCTGGACGTAGTTAGCCATGAAGGCCTAACGCCACAACACGGACAAAGCATGTAACGTGTACGTCCTATTCGTAGATGGTCACCACCGACTGGGACAAAAGAGGCGCACCAAGATGGCCGTCGTGAAGCTAAAATTTGTATGATTTGACGACGACGTTGTGATATTTTGAACAAAGGTTTAACTTGAATGAGAAAAAATATCATATTCCTGCAATATGCGTTGTGATTTTGACCTTACCTTGATATATTTCAAGAATACGTCAACTTTCTTGAAAAATCTGGGATATACTTGAGCAAGTCCAAACTGTCACACAAAACCATAGCAGACAGTCATCTGGGTGCGCTTTTTCTCACGCGTACGCTAGTGAAAATCTAGTATGCTCCGTCCATGTATAGGACGTCCATGCGCCACAAACATAACGCTGTAACGAATGAAATGGATGGGAAGACGTATTAACTGAATGAGCAATATTCTGATTACATTAAAAAGTCACTGCAGTGTGTCACTTCGGAGCAAGGGATAACACAAATAATTAAAAACACCCAAGTAACCGCTTTTGTGGGAAAGAAACGGAGACGCCGGCCTGGAAGCAGCCGTAAAGTTCAAGACCATAGAAGAATGTCCAAGAACACAACAAAAGGTCGTCATGTCTTTGCTGACAGCTCAACTCAATCAAATAAGAACGCCTATTGCATCAGGTGTCAGAAAACTAGCTACGGTGGATGTTCGATAGTGATGCGAGAGTCTTCGCCTTTTCTCAGGAATGAAGAATCGCGAAAATGTAACGGAATTGTTAGACGAAAAAGGTTGCATGTAAAACAAAGGGCAAACATGATATTTCAACAATGTACATCTTCTGCCCAAACCTTCATGTCATTATATTCTGTATCTTCTCGGTCAAATTAGACTTCACATGACCTTTGAATTACATAAAAACAAAGAGACACTACTCTTCAACATGAGTCCATGTCAGGGGCGTAGCCAGGTTTTTTTTGTGAGGGGGCAAAATCGACCCATCGTCCCTTTTCTTGACCGCCGCCCTGGGATGTCCTCCTCCCCTTT
This sequence comes from Holothuria scabra, assembly GCA_037179385.1. Taxonomy (NCBI): domain Eukaryota; kingdom Metazoa; phylum Echinodermata; class Holothuroidea; order Aspidochirotida; family Holothuriidae; genus Holothuria; species Holothuria scabra. Next base: position 22,470,274 of record CM074195.1, on the reverse strand, counting down.
CGGAAAATTTCTGCTGCTTCCAAGGCCCTAGCTGCAAAATGGTGCTATATTTTGCTTCTTTCTTATACTAGATCAATACGTGATGAAAACGTCCTGATTCCTTGCAATCATATTTTAGAGATTTTTCGCATTAAAGTACCGAAAGCACTAAAAACCAAGGCTATACAGCCAGGAGTTCTGAAACTCACTTTTCAATGTCCTGTGCAGTCCATTGTACCCCATATGTAACATTGAAGTAATAACAAATCATGTGGATCATGACAGAATCGATAGCAAACATTTCTAATGAATAGCAGCAAGGTACGTGAAAGTGTGCGTGATGATTTATTAAAACTTAAAAAATATTTCGTGTCTTTCATACTGCTTTTTGAATACAGGGATTTTACTGATTTACTGATAAATTGTCATCGAATTAAATACTGATTCCTTTATATTTAAATTTGAATCAAACAAAAAAGAATGACTGTCGCTTTGAGAATGGACTGAATGGTATCGACGAGGAATACAGATTGGTGAGGGAAGCCAATATTTACTTGGTTGCAGCAGGTCACTGAGCCACCTCAAAAGACATTTTCTGAAGATTTGGCAAGTTTTCATAGGAAATTACCAATGACTCTAAATTAAATAGGCTCTGGAGGTACCTCCTGAATCTGTTACTGTACAATGGTCCGTATTTCCACCATTGTATGCATGAAGTTTACAGGTAAATTGAATGGAAGTATGAATAACAATTAGCACTTGAAATGAAGAATTGGAAGTAAAACAAAACAGTATCGATAATGAATATTTATAAAGAATATCAGTATGGGAGTGTAAGTGTACAAATGATGATGGGCCTATCGCAAAATAGAAACTGATTTTCGTTCTTTCCATATGGCTTTTTAAATACAAGTAATTCACAAACATCATCAAAATACTGTTGCCTGAATGTTTTAACCCTCGAATGTCCCAGTCAGCATATGGCTTGGGATAGGAGCAGCGGTGCAGTGTTTTGAATTGTAGAGACCTTTCAAAACGTTTTGATGAAAACCCATTTGTACAATTAGGTTGCATCAGCACACTAAGTGTTTCGCAAAGCCACTTCACAATTGAATTGAACAAATAGCATGCAGTAGATAACAACATGAGAGACTTTGAGTAAAACGTAACAACATCAACATGAAACATTTCAGTACATGTAAGTGATAAAATTGATATGTGCCCTAATGAAGTCTCATGCGGCGCACTGACATTCGACTGGAAGTGTCAATTACTGCATCAAAGTCAACTTGTTCAGTGAAATCGCGCTCAATACTCAATATAGCTAACGAGGAAAGGCGAGTTTCTGTCATCGTAGATCTTAAGTAGGTCTTCGTGAGCTTAAGGCGGCTAAAAGATCTCTCACTTGTCGCCGAAGACACCGCGATGGTACCTAGTATTCTGTATAAAATAGTTAGGTTCGGGAAAGCGTTGCAAATGTCCCATTGATTTATAATATGCAACATCTCTTGTACGGTTTTCGACGGATCGCTTGAATTTCCTGCTAGCTCTGGTGTCATATCATAGAAATGACAAAACTGCATGTATTCGGCTTTGGCAATTTCTTTGTCGACATCATCTGCATACATCTCTGAAAGGTTTTCAAAAGTTTTGGTATTATGCATGTGACCAGGCATAAGACACTTGAAAGGGACTACCATTTCCTGGAAATCGCAAAATACACATTAATCTTGAATTTGGCAGCAGGATCACTTATCGGCTCATCGAAAGCAACCTCACCAACCATGCGTTTGCGTCTGCGCATTCTGGTGGTTTTGAACTCAGTTGCCACCCCTTCACGTGTGGCTATGGCTCGTGCTCCTTCCAAGATTCCATTGAATACTTCGTTGGACCTTTGTTGTTTCAAATTCTTCATCGCAGCTCCTATGAGACTACTCGCTGTAACCAGATCCATTGATACTTGCTGCATATACTCGGAGAGTGTGCTTGTCTCATATAGAACTTTGGACCACATGCCGATCATGAACACAAATTCGAAGGTACTCATGAATTCCAATAAACCTCTGGCTTCAGTTTTTGTTTCAGGGAATGTGTCGTTTTCTACAATGTCTTCTATGGCCTGCAGCAGTGCAGGATACAATACTTTGATAGCTTTGACGCTATCATGCCGGCAATACCATCTGGTTTCACATAGACGTTGTAATTTTGTTTTCTCCATGCCTAGGTTTTCCTGGGCTTTTTCCAATTTGTTCAAGCGAGGTTGGCTGGAAGTGAAAAAAGTGTACACCTTCTGTATGGTTCCAAAGAAGGTGACAGCTTCGGCACAGTTTCCACGGGCATCTGCAAGGACTAGATTGAGGTTGTGTGAACAACAGTGAACGTATGCAGCACTCTTGTTCACTTCTTTAACTCTGGCCTGAAGACCGGAAACACGTCCTCCAATGTTAGCCGCACCATCGTAGGACTGTGATCGTATCATCTGGATATCCAGTCCCAAATCTGTCAAAGTCTTCTCCAGAGTCTCAAATAGGGTCTTGGCATCACTTCTCTTTATCTCTGTAAACGGAATGAATCTTTCTTGAATGGTGAATTGCTCATCAACATAGCGTAAGCAGACAGAGAATTGGTCGACGTGTGAAATATCAATTGTTGAATCTAGAATGACACCATAATAGTGTGCACTCTTGACCTCGCTTATTATAGTGGATCTGACATTGCTGGCAAGAGTGCTGAGAACTCGTTCTGGATTTGAGGGCTGAGGTAGGAGGCATTCATCTGTGAAGTGGCAATGTGGTTAGCTAAAATACCATCATATTTAGACAATAGCTTAACTAGTTCTAAGAAGTTGCCTTCATTTTGGACCCTCCCCCCACAGGTGAACTGAGTTTGTCGTGTAGATGATAATGCTTCTCGATGTCCGCGAAGAGGGAGGTTCTGTTTTGCTAGATACAATGTTGCGTCAAGAAGGCGGCAAAGAACTTGCCGATTTTGCTTCACCTGTCGTTCTTGGGCACGAAGCTGTTCTTCGTTGACTGTTTTGCCCAACTTTAGTCGTTGTTTCGCTTGAATCATCAGATGAACAGCATCACAATGTGCTGGGGTGTGCTCATGGGTTTTGAATTTGTCGGTTGCCTTTTTCCAGTTATGAAAACCATATTCACCAAACGTGGATTCGTAGTCTTTTCCACATCTGTTGGCGAAACCCCAGCACGGGAAGCAGTAGGCTCTGTCAGTGGTGGGTGAATACGTTAGCCATTCGCGATACGATTTCATCCCATTTTTGAGTTTAGGGAGATACCATTCTCTGCGGAATGCTCGCCCCTTGTTGTTACGATTGAACTCGAACGTGTAGTTCAAACCTGGTTGACAAGGTCCATAGGCCAGTGCAGCTCCAATTAGTCCAGGAGTTATAGCTCGTTTTGTAAGCATTGCAGGGTCTGTGGGGAACTCATGGCTTTTGTCCAAAATATGTGTCGGTACTGGGTTTCTTTGACTGATGTGTGTAGTAGTCTCATCAGGGTCTACATCTGATATGACCTCATCTTGAGACAGGTCTCCAGAGGTATGCTCAAGAAATTCTTGGTCTAGACGATCATTTTCCCAAATATCACGGCTACGTTCACTACTTGAAGGTTGGAATGACGTCATACTATCACTAATGTCCTCTTGGGTATCTTTCGTTCTCTGCCGTTTGAAAAGTGATGAGATTTCTTGCCATCCTTTTTCTTTAACTTTTCGGCTTGGGTGTTTGGATCGAGTGTGAATTAGGAGTTTATCGCGTCGACATCTATGGTCGCAATAAGTACACTGTGCCTGATTTTTTGCGTTGCCATTATTGGGTCATAGGCTGTCAAGGCAAATAAAAAAATATTATCAACAAGTTGTATTGAGTTTAGTGCCCCGTAAACTTCACCAAATCAACCAATTGGGCACTACCAGTATTCGAAGAGAACCCCTATTTTTTCATGCACAAGTTTTACTTCAAAAGTTAGCATTTGAAGCAGCATATTGCATACAAGGACACCTAGTTTTCAGGAGATCCCTCCCCTAGCTTAGACCCCTCCCCCAAGGCAGTAATCACACAACAAAATGCATGACCCCCCCCCCTCCCCTTGCGAGAAATCTTGAGTACGCGCAGCACTGTTCGAATGCATTACCGATGTACCCATAGTTATTATTACTATTTACTACCGTCCTGTAAATTGTAATTATATAGAAAATTCAGATCTTACAACTATTTCAATAAGAGATGGTGTCCAAGAATGCAGTTGGTCTGGAAATAGCCCCCACCCCCCCCACCCCCCCACCTCTTGCGAATTCATATATAGGCCTATACGCTCCCGATTGTACATGATTTGGGGATTTGGGAAGTAAAATACCTATAGGTTCTTTCATCACTGGGCATCTCCATGCCTAAGGGGAGGTGATTTAACCACACAAATGTAGTCTAGCTAATGAGCTGCAATATCTTTATGAGAATGGCTAGTAGGCCTAATTACTAGGAATATATGTTTTACAGAGCTAGCTGAACGAAGTCCCTAAATGTGACTTGTGATTCCCAGAGGCTTTATTTGCCCCCATATTGATGTCATGCTCTAGAATACGTATGATATTGATCCACCTTAGACGTGGCGCTGTACAACTAACCGCTATAGTAGGGGAAAGGCCCGTACAAGTCTAAATCATCGTCGTCAGTACTGGAAACTACACCGAGCCTAAGCGCTGTCATACTTTTCTGCGATGTGCACTCAGACTTAGGCCGTAATTAATTATTCACGAATTTCCCTCCTGGGGTTAGAATGCATTGCTTATTAAACTGATATGAAATGAAAAGTAGGCCTACGCCAGGCCTAACGTACGTAGGCCTAGGTTAGGGCGATAGGCTTAGTTTATGCTGTTGAGAAAAAGAACTCAATTTAAACAAATGTTTCTTCCAAACCTCGAGAGTATTTCGTTGTGGCAGAACTGGATATTGATAGCTTTTAATCTCAAATTTTGGTCAGCTAGTACTGAGCATGAAATTACGGTTTCACGATCGTGCGAACGGCCAACATCGTGTTGCTATGGATAGTAGCCCTTAAACAAGTCCTGTTTTGGGCTACCTCTGCACAGACTTCGAGGATATGGCGGTTTGTGAAGCGTACCGCAGTAATTTCCAGCCTGATTGAAAGACTAGCCTAGGATACCTAGGCCCATAAAGTCTACGGCAGTAGGATGGCCTGGCTAGGCCTAGCCTACACATTGAAATTCGCATAGGCTATACCAATTACACTCATACCTCTGTTTGTCTGGTTCTAGTCTTGCATTATGCGACAAACAAATTTTTACCTTAATTATATATTGCAAGTTTGATGATAAAGAGGAATTGTTACCTTAAAATTACTCAAGAGTTTCGAGACTCCACCTAGGCACACCGTCTGCCTACGTATTCGGAAATTGGAATGTGTTGAGAGTATTGCCATATAGGAGCACCTGTAATCGAACACTTTCTAAAAACAAAAACCAGTTAGGGTCACTATAGATGATTGCAACTGAGCCTGAATGATAGTTATCTCTGGGATTTCGAACTGCTCAGTCATATTTCGGATATTGAAACATCATTAGGAGACGAGTAGGAACTTTGACGCAAATCCAATTTAGCAGGCCTATCCAGCGTCCGAGACAACGGAGGGCCATAGACCTCGCGTTAGTCCACATATATTCTAGCATAGTACTTCCATGATTCTAGCCTATTGGCAATTTAGTCTTTGGAAGTAACAACGATTCCTTTTTGGCAGTCTGGGGTTTTAGGGTTTTTTATTTTTTTTTAATTGAGCGTAACTGGGTAAAAAAAAATAGGAACACCGTTTCTGGAATCTATGACGTCGTTAATGTCCAAGGTTTTGAATGACTCCCCGGGTAAGAGTTTTGCCAATTTGCAGCCTGCATGCAAATAAATATTCCCCCGGTTCTGCTGAGGAATCCAACCCTAGCCGCATACTCGTCCTGATAGGCAGTGGGCATAAGCTACAGGGTCATGCATGGTCAATCGAAACCTCAAATCAGTTTCACACCTTGTTTCAATTGTGCTGTTAATCTGTTTCGTATTAGTTTTCAATATAATTAAAGGATCACTCTTATGAACCACGTTTCCCTGTTACAAACCCCCCCCCCCTCATCCCCAACTCCGTCAACTTTTCATACCTCCCTCTACTCGTCGTTTTTTTTTTTTTTTGCTCTCCTCTATTTTTTCAACACTACCCGTCACGTCCCCAAAATTTCTGTGGGGGGGGGCACTTTGCCCTCCTGCCCCCCGGAGGCTACGCTACTGGTCCATGTTTGAAACTATCTATATTTTCATTCATGAGATTTTTTGTTTTAATGAGAAAAGTTTTGTAGTAAACACACCTTTGCTCTGAAAAACGTATTTGGACCGCATTATGGGTTCTTCTCGACCATTCTAGCAGTTCTTAAACAGAAATAACCCTGAACCACGATTTCGTAACTTATATTTTAGAACTAGTGATTTGTAGGGAAATGAATGAATGAATGGCAGTATGAATTTGTCGAAAGTGTTATTGATTGGAATTAGGGACTCAAATTATAGACCCTTCGTGAAGGAACATCGTCCTATATTTGTTTTCATTTGTGGTTAACTTGAACCTTGCATTGTCACCGTTTTGATAAATTTTATGTTCTCCAAAGTAGTATGGGGCCAAATATTGGCCCTTGTGGCTATTAGGATACTTGGTAAGCTAGAATTACCATCATAACACTCCCACTAATTCTTTTTTAGCCAATGTTTTTCCGTTTTTCCTCAATTGATTTAAGAGTGTACGATATGATGTTAATGGTACGAGAGTCAAAAATTTTGGCCTCTGTTCAAAAGAATGTTGTGATCACTTTCAAAGCAATGTTCGTACTTCTTTAAATGTTGTAAATACTAAGCATAACAAAAGCAATTGCCTGTCAACATTTTCCAGTTCATTTACTCACAAAAATGTTCACATTTTGTTGATCTTTGTGTCTTAAAAATGAAGAGCCAGATAAATGCATCTATGGATAAACTTTTCATTGAGTTACCGCTGAAGTTCTGTACATTTAAAAAACGAATAAATCAATTCTTATGTAACGTTTACAGAAAAGCGCTGGCAACAAAGTTTCAAAGATTGCCAGTACCTTTCCGTAATCTCTTCGAAGTGTTGTTTCGGCGTTTTCCGTAATTTTACGTTAATTGTTATGGTGTAAAATACATTCATATATCCCTTGCGATGATCTCGAACTTAACACTTATATAGCAGTGTAATAAAATTGCGTTAAAATATGCATAAGGTATCGATTTGAACTAAAGGCAGTTCTTAAGGATGAAAACAATCTTTCAATTAGACTACTAAGTTAGCCAATTTAAAGAGAAAATTGTATCTTCCTTTACCCTACCTCGCCAAACAACCGGTGAGAATATGTCAATGTGGTACGGAATATACATTACACAACAAAACACGTAATATTTACGGTAAACTAACATGCCAGTGAAGAATATGTAAATTGATTTTCATAAAATATAAAAACAAATTAATGCATAGATCATTTCCCTTACTCCAAATCCAGATATGGGCCAGATATGAAATTCCATATATGGGCCAGATATGGATTTCATATCTGGCCCATATCTGCTGCAGATTTGGGATTTATATCTGGGCCAGATAAAAAATTGGGCAGTTATAACCATGATCTCAGCCAGAACCAGATCTAATCCACAGATGGGCCAGATAAAATTTTATCTGGATCAGATCTTTATCTGGAACAGATATGAACCATATAACGCAATATCATATATGGTTTATATAAAGCTATTCCATACTGATCCCATATAAAGCAGTGTCATATCTGGTTTATATAAAGATTTACTGTATTGATCCCATATTAAGGAGACAAGTATGGTGCAAATATGTCCCATATCTGGACCATATATGACTGGACCAAAATTTATTAGTGCACCACCTTTGTATAAAGAGTATCAGGAGCCTTTTTTCTAAAAGTCCCCACGACTCTCTGGCGAAGAGCCAAGGGGCGAAAACCAAACGATTACTCCCGGAGGAGTTCTGCTCCATCAGAAGCCTTCTGGCCAGCATAATATTAAGGGCTATCTGAACATCTATAACAAAGTTGAATGCACATTGTATAACATTGACTTAAGTGTTTGAAGTTGTTAAATTACTTAATAGTGAAGAACAAAACTGCTTTTAACTTCCTACGTTTAAATGTTTACACCGCATTGTTGGTAAAAATTATCATATGGGGCAAGATCCCAACATAAATTTTGTTGAAGGTTTCATGATTTTTCACATATTACTTCCTTAATTATAATAAAAAGAAAATCAGGGCCCTAAATTCCTGACCACGCCCACATTGGAAAGTCATTTGCATATGTTAGAATAATATGGCTGAATATGGTTTGAATGTTCTGAATTTGATTTGCTGATACATGTTCAGCTTCCAGAGAAGGTCTTCATGTGGGACAGGTACACAAATTAACCCCTAAAGTATTAATATGGCTATGTGAATGTTTATAAATAATTCTGTCGTGGTATTTTAATCAGTTATATCTGGCTTGATATTGCCATATCAAACTTTATTTGTATATCTGGGAAGGTATTTCATCAATTTATATCTGGCTTGACATGGCCATATAAAACTTTATTTGCATATCTGGGAATGCATTTCATCAAGTTATATCTGGCTTGATATGGCCATATAAAACTTTATTTGTATATCTGGGAAGGTATATCATGAAGTTATATCTGGCTTGATATGGCCATATAAACTTTATTTGTATATTTGAGAAGGTATTTTATCAATTTATATCTGGCTTGATATGGCCATATCAAACTTTATTTGCATATCTGGGAAGGTATTTCATCAATTTATATCTGGCTTGATTTGGCCATATAATACTTTATTTGCATATGTGGGCCTTTCTTGAATCAAGTTATATCTGGCTTGATATGACCAAATAAAACTTGATATATTATATCAAGACATCTCAATCTGGCTGTATATCTGGCTTGATATGGCCATATAAAGGCTTTTTTTAACCAGATATATCCAGATATCAATCCATATCTGGATTTGGAGTAAGGGTTAAGGGAACAGATCATGTAACAAACTCGCATACCAGTTACACCCCACACCACCTTTGATCTTCTGGGGTTTCTGCGTTGTATTCTTAAGAAGTAATGCAGCGGCATGCAAATCCATAGCAACGTACCATTGTTAATAAACTCCCACAACTGTAATTTGGTGTAAAGTCTGTGCTGCGAAAGTGAAGCTACTGAGAGTCTTCGAATGATATCCCTGTACGAATTTTTCGTAGTTCTTTTTGAATTTTGTAATTTGTTCCGTCTTAATCTCTTGCAATGATTCATTTACTGGAGGTCAGGTGCAATGTTTAAGCTGGTAGGCATAATGTTCATATATTCTGTGGATCCTCTGCTTATCTTTAAAATAGCGGACCGTAAACTACATACAAATATTTTAGAAAGGTTTCCCATTCAGCTTCATTAGTTATAGACATTTTCGTTGCCATAGTTTCGTACTGATACTGGTATGACAGCACAATGAAGCTGTAACTGAAGGATTCTAAAATATCAATTTTCAATATAAGCAACTCAGACTGGATGCAAATACTGTTCTTTCACAACCCATGAATGTAAAAAATACATGTTCTGCAGACTTTCACCTCCTAAGGCAAGAAGAACTTGATCTAGTGGTATCGTAATGGACAGGTGGGTCTTTTTCTCATTCATTTAAGATAGCATCTTTTAGCAATTGCTGGTTTTCTTATTTACGGTTCTTCCTAATCCACCTGATAATTATTTTGATGAACTGAATAAGTTATTTTTTAATTTCATTTGGAATCATAAGCCTGATAAGGTGAAGAGAACAGTGCTGTGTAATACAAAAGAAAATGGAGGTCTAAATATGATAGATGTGATAGACGCATTTTTGCTAATAGTTTAAAAACAAAATGGGTTAAAATGTACGTTGATGATTGTAATAGACCTTGGAAATTATTTTTCACTTATACCTTACGTAATTATGGAGGTGATTTTCTTTTCACTTGCAATTTTAAGAGAGGTGATATATTTTTATCAAATAACTTTATCCGTGATGTGTGTGATGCTTGGGCAAGTTTTAGCTTTTCTACTCCTCAAAATGATTTTGTAAGCCAATTGGTATTAAACAATTTCGATGTATTAAATCAGAATAAGGTTTACAAAGTAGGGGACTTTTTTACAAGAGAGGGTGGTGTCCTATTGTATCAAAACTTTGTTGATAAGCATGGCATTAGAAACTTCCCATTTACCCATTACTATGGAATAATTGCAGCCATCCCGTCTCATTGGAAAACAAATTTAGGTCATCACAGTGGTGTCAACTTGAATTATTGCCAACTAGTAAAACTTTCTTTAAAGCAACGTGCTACCAACATTGTATATAGATCCGTTCTTTCGAATAATATCTCTTCTCCAAGAGCCATAAGTAAATGGGAAGCATTGTTCCCGGATTATGTTTTTGACTGGAAATTTATATTTATGTTACCTCATACTGCTGTTAGGGAGGCAAATATCCAGTATTTACAGTTTAGATACCTCCACAGGATTGTCGGAACTAATGATTTTTTATGTAGGGTGAAAATTAAAGAGTCCCCATTATGTACTTTTTGCAATGCAAACATTGAAACAATTGAGCATCTCTTCTGGAATTGTCCCATCACAAAAGCGTTCTGGGAAGAAATTTGTTTAAGTTGCCTGAGGGATGAAATAGAATTAGATGAGTTAACTGTTCATTTTGGGTATTTAGAAAATAACGAAAGCATAATTAACTTTTTTCTTCTCTATGCAAAATATTTTTTATATTCCTGTAAGCAAAAATGTTCAAGACCAAATGCCATTACTTTCTACCATAAGTTTAAATTTAGCACCGAGGTTGAATTATATATTTTAATGAAACAAAATCAGTTTGACGTAGCCAACACGTACCGATCGGCCGTCACCTTCCTTTAAATGTTGTTTCGCACCATACTAATACTTAATATTATTGCATACATAGCACATGATGTACCACGGTTTTTATTGCTGGATTAGAATTTTTTTCCTGTTGAAAAGTATCGACATAACCTCAAAGATATTCTGCATTAAGATCCGATGTAAATACTGTAACCAAAATATTACGGTAAACATGTTGTTCATACCACTGTACTGCATAAAATATTAACGTGAATAAAGAGATGCAAAAAAAAAAAAATCTTTTAACAATTGCAATTTTCAAAGTGAATTTTGTATCTCCATCTTAATAACTTGTTGCATTTACTAAAAAAATTATATCCCAATAGACGCTAATATGTTAGAAGTTTAGGAATAGAGATTGGGTCTTCTTCGTATCCAAATAGGCAGTTACCCTAAAAGAATGACATCAACAACATGATGTCAAGTAGGTCTATACTCAGTTAAAACACAACTTTGTCCTGTATAAGCCATCGATCAGCGCTTTATACTTCAGGCTTACGAAGACCTTCCCTTTTTCAAGAAATGGGATGAAAGGGTCATTAAAACAGTAAAGCAAACAGTAAAGCTTAAGAAAACATATGAAAAAGAGAAACCAAATCTACGCATCGTGGTGAAACTTCCATTCAAATCGAACATGTGCTTCTCCATGTATCTGTAAATAGAGTCACTAAGATTTGTGTTCCAAAGACGTAAAAGCAGCAGAAGTAACCATCACTTCCTCACATTGACATGAAATGCCTTGTTCCCTTGGTTTTTTCTAACTGTTGTGTTGACCTTTAAGCTATTAGCAGTGGCAGCGCTACGGCAGTACGGTGGTGGGGGGAAGGGTGCAATTGTCCCTCAGATTTTTCCTTACCCCCAGCTGCCTCCCCCACCAAAATAAAGTTGCTCCAATGGAAGTGTATGTGGCATATGTGTGTGTATGTTTGGGGTAGGATTAAATGGCTCCTGGGTGAACATGCAATTGATACTGACGAAGAGTTTGCCTACATGCCGTTTCAGCAAGTCTATATAGTTTCGGGTTAGGTCAGGGGTTTACAATCTACATGTGGTACGCATATCACTAATGATACAAAGTTGCCCTATCTTGGGAGTACGCGAGGTGGTTCATTGCGTACCACATTTATTTTTCTATTGTTTCTTGTTCTCCCTCATGCATTGATCAATTATTTCTGTAGGCTGCACGCCAACTGATGATTGCGCTCTGCTTAGATTGTGTCATTAGAGCTTAACACTACTTCAACACTTTGCCCATCACCAGCACCCCACCCAAATGAAAAAGTCTGGATAAGCCACTAACTAGTAAAGAGGTACTCGGTGGCACCAAGCAAATTTGAGGTGATACTCCCATAGCCGGAGAAAAAGAGTCCTTAACTTTGGAGTTAGATCAACCGAAAAATCAAATGACATACCTCTAGTGGGATTTAATTTTTCCCCCAAAGATAGGCTAAAACCTAAGAGCTTCCGGAAGCTTCCCCTTGAGCCCCCATCAGGGCTTTGCCCCTGGACCCCACCAGGAGCCCCAAGGTGGGCCTCTGGGCCTCACCCGCAAGACCGCGCTCTTTGCAGTCGGTTTTGCGCTGCGCGCGAAAATCTTTGCTCCCTCAGCATTTTCCTTTGCCATCAGTATGTTACGTCCCTCAAAATTTGAAATTCTGGCGCAGCCGCTGGTTAATAGGGGGACAACCTCTCTTTGGGGAGTGCAAGTATGACATTGTGGAGGAGAACATTGGCTGTAAAGTGGCAATTAACTTTCCCATTTTTTTGAGAACCAAAAATTGTATTACAATGCAAATTATACCAAATGCTAAAAACAAGAACACAGAGCTACACTGTTTGTGAAGGAATGTCTTACCAATTCTGTACATTGAAACGAACGAGTCTGCTTCATTAATATTTATGATACTCTGACATCATCAGTGGAGCAGCTAGGATTTTTTCCAGGGGGGGGGGCAAAGGTATGGAATTTCCCCAAAACTTTTCCCGGTCAATGTGTATGTATTTCATATGAAATATGCAAATTTACAAGTATAACAACATTACCATGTCATTTTATAATATTACCTGCATTTTAATCTTAAAGTATAACATAGAGCAATCGGAAATAACACAGTATATTATTTTGGTAAACAATATCTGGTTTATCTGTATTTCGTAACGCAGTGGCGTACGCAGAATTTCTCTGAAGGGGGGGGGGCATGCAGTATGGTCTAAGGAGAGGGGATGTCCGGAAATTATTTGACGTTTTCAAGGTACCTAGATGCAAAATGGTGCAATATTTTCGACTTTGACAGGAACAGTGTTAAAAGTTAATCGTGGTGGTTCATGAGGATAAAACTGAAACTTTTGTGTCTTTACAGGCATTCTTATGCCATTTATGCTACCTAACGAAGTAAAACTTGTCATTAAATTTGCACAATTTTAGGAGTCAAAATAAAAGAGCATTGATCGGTACAGGATTGTGGGTTTTCTTGGCTACAAAACGTTATTTTATCATAAAGATTATCTAAGCGGAGCGCCACCATTAGTTGGAGCGGAGCGTAGAGAAAATTTCGAAAATCAGACCCCTCAGATGGCCGGAAATAGCATTTTCCTGACTTATACGAAGAATCTAACGAGTCGCTTTCTACTTCTGTCTTTTGCAATAAAACGCTCACTTCAAAATATGTTCGCAAACTGCAAAGTGATCAGAGAGTTAAGAGCTAATTTGACCCTTCAAATGTAATTTTGCCCAAAAGACTAAACGAAGCGCCACCGTTGGTTGGCGTGGAGCGTAAAGAAAATTTCGAAAAATTAGACTCCTCAGATGGCCAAAAATAGCTTATTCATGTTTTTAAACAGAATCTAAACATGTTGTCTTTTTTATCGATGCCACCAGTGGGAAACAGAGTCTAAATGGAATAAAATTGGAATTTGACAGAATTTGCCTAGGTCTATTTATAGGAATTAAAAAAAAAAGGCATCACTGAAGGACCTTGCAGAGACAATCCTTCCCCTTTGAAAATTCTTGAAAAATTGGGTGTCCTTATAACCTATCTGGTGCCACATATGCTATCTTTTGAAGTAAAATCTGTGTTACTAAAGTTAGACTACGTATTTTTAAGAACAAAGCAAAAATGGCATCTGTGATGGGGGCATGGCCCAATGGTCTATCCTTCGCACGCCACTAAGGAGGCCTAAGAGTGGCTCGATCACAGAAGATATCCTGTTAGAACCGAAGTCTGTTAAGTGAAGAAGGCTACAAGGTACTCATTGACCCGTTTATTGTTACACCCCAAGTGAGCAGAAAGCTATTTTCCCGAACTAGACTGTAAGCCTCCAAGGATAAGGCTAAGTAACAAAATCTAAGTATGCCAATTGATCCCTTTCATTCTAATTTCTAGACTAACTTTAAGTTTATCGTTGGCCATGGATTGTTTCAGCCCCATCCATCGTTACGAACACAGAGTAAAATCGGCATAGCTACTAAAAGCTTGTAGAACAACATAATAACCCCTAGGGTCCATGGTAGTGACTTGTCAGTTTTCACATCCTTTTACTGAATTCCCAAAGTGCACAACACAGAGACTGTGTACAAGGGGATAAGTTCGGGATTACAGCCTTTCAGTGTTAGTTGCACTGTATCAGCTGTTGTTAAATACCTGAATGTGTGCACTGAAATGCACTGATCATAACCCTAGTGCGTATACAAGAGAACATTCAATCTGCTACGCGGAGAGGACATTTCTGTGAAACACGAGTAGGGCCGGTTCATGCGACACTGACGAAATCTGAGTTAATTTGTTGCTTGAAAATACGAATTACGTATGAAAAATATCTCACAATTTCTTATTCTATCAAAGATTTTGAGAAATTTTTGTAAGAATAAGAAAATTCATCAAATTTCCCCAAACATTTTTCCAGGGGGGGGGGGCATTTTCCCCCCTGCCCCCCCCCCCAGTAGCTACGCCACTGGACATCATGAATTCACTTTGGTTTGTAAACAAAACATGATTACATATGCCATGTCAATTGTGTTTTGTTTTTAAGAATCATGCCTATCTGCCAAGCTTGCTACTATTAAAACTAGACTTTAAATTCGGCTGAAAACTTCCATGTTACTGCATCCTAAAAAGGAACCATCAACATGCAGGGCATGGCTCTATGCGAATCGGCAGAGGCAAGTGTTGTTTTGCCTCCCACAATTACA
This sequence comes from Holothuria scabra, assembly GCA_037179385.1. Taxonomy (NCBI): domain Eukaryota; kingdom Metazoa; phylum Echinodermata; class Holothuroidea; order Aspidochirotida; family Holothuriidae; genus Holothuria; species Holothuria scabra. Next base: position 22,455,058 of record CM074195.1, on the reverse strand, counting down.
ACAACAGTTGTATAGTTTGTTAGGACCTCCTAGGCTAGTCCCCACTATCTTTGCAACAAAAATAACAAAGCCTTGCTGCAAGGTCTTCCTCTCATTAAAGCGCAGTGGTGGGTCTCGAAAGAAATACTATGAACATTACATGGCACTTCCTTTGTAACCACAGCATATGAACAATGGTCTAACGGTTAGTAATACTAGCCTAGCAATGTAGTGTAGGTTAGGTCGAACCCCACGATATCCGAAATTGTCCAACCTGAATAGAACGGATCACTCAGGGGAAGTTAACCAATGATATCTCAGCAGGTTTACTTGCCTAATGAGAAATGATTCGAAGGTTTTGGCTTATTCTCTAAGGAACTTAGAATCTTACTTAAAAAATTCATGTAGTAAAAGCTCTTTTTTGCAAACATTTGTTTCAGAAGGGTAAACATTTTTTTTTGGGGGGGGGTGGGGTGGGGGTGTTAATAGGTTGATTCCATTTTAGCAGATGTGGTCCCTAATAGGCAGGGGTAGCTCTAGGATGCCAATTCAGTCTCGATATCGATAAATATCATTTTAGAATGACAAAACTACAAGAAAAATAAAGAATCCACCACAAAATTCTTTTAAATCACAAAAGTTTCTCATCAGTCGATAGTGGTGCTTCCCTTAAATATTTGATGGTTTCAAAAAAGTCCACTTACATAATTGATAGATGTTAATCTCTACAAAATATGCAGTTCTCCCTAAGGATCAAAACCCCGACACTGTGGCGTGGCTGTCTACATCAGTAAGATATGAATCCACATTACTCAGTGACAGAGACCGCGTATTTAATATGTACGTCATCATTAAAGACAACTTTAAAGAACAATGAATGATTTTGCAAAATAAAATTTCCTTCCTCTCTCAATAAATCATATCGGGTTACGCACCTGCTTATGACTTCAACATAGTGCCGCCTCAATTATCAACCAGGAGCTACGCTACCGGGAGCTCGGAGAATTTTAGCATGTCTCCCAAGTGATTTTAACGCATCTCTGGACAAAAAATGAAATTTCAAAAAGGTATATTTTGTTCAGGATATGAGTTAAGATAGAAGGAAAAGAAAGTTTCACACTGGGGTAATGTTCCCTGCTGTCACTGCCAAAATCCGTTATTTAATCACTTCTTATTTCAACAGGGTAAATGAGTTGAATAAGAAAGTTGCACAGGATGAGGAAAAGCCAGGACTCATTTCTCAGACAAGTGATGAAGAGAAAAAGAGAACTAAACTTCAGGATACAGTTTTCAAGCGACCTGGATTAATCTTGGCCGTACTGTCGGGAATCTCCAACACGGTGTACGCTATTTTACTCGGAAAGGTTGCACAAGTGGCAAACCCGATGCAAACCTTGTTTATCGCGAGCGCTTTTCTGCTCATCCTTGTTGTGCTCGTATCATGGAAGGAAAGTGAAACATACGATTGGTGTGACTTGGGTTTATACACACTTTGTGGCCTCCTCCACTCAATTGGCACAGGTGCTTCAGTAATTGCCATGGTGTTGATCTCTACTGCCGATGCCAGTGCTATACTTTATAACAAAGCGATTCCGGCTTCATTGTTAACGTGCATACTCGTCGGCGAACGCTTCGACTTTGTGGACGGCGCCCTCCTTTTAACCAATGGTGTGGGGATATTTCTTGTTTGCAAAGCTTCTGTTGATACATCCACATCTAATGATGGCGCTTCCTTTGTTGGAATTTTTTTTGCATTTTTGGGAGTCTCTTGCTTTTCATTTGTGTACAGTTGCTTCCGTTTTTTAGCGCGCAGAAAAACTGCAGATCCGTCTTTATTAGCTTTTATGTTCGGTGCTACAGGAGAAGTAATTTCCTCCATTTTCCTGTCGGTCACAGGTTCTTGGATTTTCCCCAAACATGATGAGATAATGTTATATGTTTGTTTAGGTGCCATCACATTGTTCCAGTTTTTCGTATTTTCACATGCATTGGCAGCTGAAAATGCATATAAAGTAGCTGGTTCTATAACTCTCTCGGTGCCTCTAACATATTGTTATGAAGTATTCCTTACAGGTCGTACTATCGTCTGGAAAACGGTTCTTGGAATAGTGTTTTCCGTCGGTTCTACACTGTTACTTCAGACGAAGTCCTACTTTTATCACAAAGATTTCGAGTGACGACAAAGTGCTTTATTGTGATATCACACAAAACGACTGAGGGAAAACTGGCTTTATATTTTTTTAGTAGCAATGCTTGCTCGTCATTTGAACTTCAGTCGTACATCATTGATTTTAAACTTAACATCTGAAAGAATGAAGGCCAAAAGTATTGAAATTAATTTGGTCACATTACCGATTTTACACACGTTAACTAGACCTCTAGATAAGCAAGCCAATGAAAGGATACAAGAAAAGAAGTTTCATTGCAGAACAAGATAATGTTGTTGACGTCTAAAACGCTCACACAGCATGCGAATGTGTACACAGTGCGGATAAAGATTGATGTACAAACGTAACGTAAAAGCTAAGTTACCCTGCGCCATCACGCCTACACGGAGTGCATATTGCAGGGTGTGATACTCATTTTGAAAAGGTATGCTAGGATAATTTCTGAAAATATGGAAGCATCTAGCTGGCGCAAATATCCCGATAAAAAACGAAAGACCGTAACACTGAACGAAAAGCAAGAAAACGAAACGTCAAAAGCGGAGATACGTACTGCAGTAGACTTTACAAGTAAGTTTTCCTCCTTTGATTTAGTACAAAATGATGACTTGTGCATTTCCCTACGCCCAACTTCGACTGCCTGTTCATGATGGGACGTAAAGTCTAATGTTCAGTCATAACAAACACATGCTTTGCAGCAGTCAAAATGCAGCATTCCAGCCTATTTGCGATAATGAAGAGCATAGAGAGTTGTAATTGCAAAATAAAGTACGATAAAACATGGAAGTGTCCGTCGTATTAACGTATTTAATTGTGCTAGCACACAAGGTCACTTTGAAATGACCTGAAGACCCGACGAGTGTGCGGTCCATTTTCTTATTCTGAGCTCTCTTAATGAAAGATTAATACACTTTGTAAGATCTTTTGACAAGGTGCTGGCACTTTACTTTCGTCTAGAAATTTCAACGAACAGTACCTTATCAAAATATCTACCCCATTGTTATATTCTTTACAGCATTATGTCGGTGTGTAGTTCTTTCAGATATCGATGAACCAGTAACTAGTGATATAAACTTAGAAAGAATCGAAAATTTTTTCGAGTGATAGGGTGATGTTGTTAAACTGACCATTGACGGTAGCAAGAAAATCTGAAACTTCATAAAAAGTTCTAGAGTGATGATGCCGCCTGGTACCTATGGCAGTACCCTTATCCTTCAAAGTAAAGAGCAGTAAAGTGCACTTCTTCCCCCTTTCCCAACTTTTTTTTTTTTGAAGAAAAGGCTTATTAGCACAATTTACGTCTTATTTCTCTTCAAAGTATCTTTCATCATATTTTATTACTTCATTATTGCATATTCAAAGTATACCAAGCAGTTATTTCTAGTAATTTTCACATTTGAAGAGACAAAATGTTGTTACATGACTGCCAACAGCCAATCACGAAACTGGACAGTCTACTACACTTTTTCAATTTGGGATAACTGCTCTTGCCCTTTAAACCAAAGAAGGCTTTTTCCTACAGTCCATACATTGACCACTTTTTTCATTAAAGTGTACCTCAAGTCGAAAAAATCAGCTTTACCAATTTTGATTAATATATTCCACGCAGTTGTCGTCAGCGTTTGTTTTCACTTTTCCCTGCTCCCACAGGTTTCTGCATCTCTTCGGAGATCCGCTGGAGAAATAAACAATTGTGCTGGATAGCATCAACTTTAATCTCTGGTTGAGCTTACGTCAAACGAGAACTAGTGCTGTTCCAAAATTAGGCGGTGAAATGCGAGTTGCTTTATGTGTTATTTGAACAAAAGCCAAACCAACTTGGTTCCATAGCTCAGTGGTTCGTAAGCAAAACGTAAGCAAAAAAGATACGAAAAAAATTTAAGGGGAACGAAAAACATTAGTTTATATTCAACCTTCAATATTAGGAGTGTCATGAAGAAACTGTTTTTACTTCACTTTAAAAGAATTTAGGAACGTGCAATGTCTAATGTGGTCTGGAATGGAGTTCCACAAAATAGCTCCCGAGTGTCTTACCTGGGATTTGGCGAGAGACGTTCTAGAGTAGGGAAAAGTAAGCAGATGCTTCTTTCCTGGAAGCATAAACATGGTAATGCCTATTTTGAACATAAAAATTACTGTAGCATTTAGGCAACTTGAAATTAACAAAATTATGCATGAAAACACCAAGCTGGCATTTGTAAAGATCGAAAACAGAAAGGATACGGAGTGATTTGAAGAGAGGTCCTGTATGATGAGTGAAACATACATTACAAATGTAACGTTAAGCACGTTTTTGCAGCAAGTAAATGGATTGTAAATCATCATTTTTAGCAAATCCCCGAACAAGTAAATTATAGTTAACATGTGTGAGAATGAGTGCATTGTAAAGTAGACGAAGGGTATTTTGGGGTAGAGTATGTTTTAGGTTATTAAGTATACCATTTATTCGGGAGATTTTGGTGCAAATAAACGAAATATATTCTTTCCAACTAAGTTTACAATTAATAACTGCACTTTTCATGCTCTTTAATGTATGTATGTATATATATATATATATATATATATATATATATACATATACATATATAAATATATATACACACACACATATATATATATACATATACATATATAAATATATATATACATATATATATACATATATATATATATATATATATATATATATATATATATATATATATATATATATATATATATATATATATATATATATATATATATATATATATATGGTTAAAGGTAGCGAAACAACACTGGATACAGTGCTCAACCGATGGGAGCGAGTATAAATAATAAGAAAGTAAACACTATTGCATTTCAAGATACACGCTTGTTTTGTATAGGCATACGTTTGTAGCCTACACTCCTCAGTCTACAAATGCGAAGCATAACGGTTATGAAATAACAAAATGAAAATGAGACAGGCGTGTTATAGACACGTCATAGAGGTTAAGCGCCCATTATGACGTCCACAGAAGAAAGTATTATCTGCAGAACTAGAACGCGCAAAATAGCTTAAGAGTGCGCGGGTTATTTAAATACGCACAAAATCTAAGTGTTTTATAGATCAGTAAGGTAAGCACTCTATGTTTCATTATAAAAAGTTATTATGACATAACAGCTTCTTCTTACGGTGCCTACAGCTACTAACAAGTTCATTCCTATTATTCAAGGAAGACATATAAGGTTTGTGGATGATGAAATATTTTTCAGTTACACAAAGATTACACCTCTTGCTTGATGTGGAATAAGAATTTCCATGTGCTAGAATTTTCCATTTGATTGAGTATGGTACATTATTGTCCTTTAATGTCCAGATATATTGGCTGAGGGTGGTGGCATTCCTCTGGGTTTCATTTCTAAAACTACTGTTGTGGCCGTTGAATCTTGTTTTGAAGGGGTTTTCAGTTATATATATATATATATATATATATATATATATATATATTGAAAAGGTTGCAATAAGTTCTTACAACATAGCTTTACAGAACTGTTTCGTAAGGGCCAATAATGTAGGTCCTCACTCCTCAGAAGCCTGAAGTAGAATGATGTCAATAACGTTAGATACGTATATGTTCGCTGCTTTTGAACGTGTCCGTTTTAAAGCACGTGTTCTTTCCGTGTTCGATGTGAACAGGCACGAACGGTGTACAGCGAGCCAAGGTACATTACCTATTAGAATAGTTACGCAGTAGATGTTTGTTCCTGTGTCTATTTTCGGATTTCGGATATTCTACAAAAAACATACCTATACCGTCAAACAAGAGCTATTTGAAAAGATTCATCTTAAAAACTGAATCATTTCTAAGGAACGTAAGATGGAGAACTTATTTCTTTCTCAACCCCCAAACCGGTGTAAACAAAAAAGAACATTACGGCTTCCGATCGACAAAGGCTCCGCCTCAGATACCAGAACTAAAAGAGTTCGAGGACGGCATGATGAGCCTTGTACAGAATATTAAGTTTAACAACAATCGCAAGCCCTTCCAAGCACAGTTAAAAACCGACACGACCGAAATCAAAGCGGACAGTAAAGTATACGTTGCGGCTGACAAAATCAACAACTTCTACAAATTAGAACCTGAACAGTATAACAAGCTGGTACAACAAAACGTCAACAAAGCATACAAAAAAGCACCGCCCAACACACGCAATCAAATCACTGCAGCTGACAAAATTATAGCTTCAAAACTTGAAATTAGTGACAGAGTAGACATCACAAGCGAAAAACAAGCATTTATTACACTAAAAGACCACAAACCGAACTTCAACAACAAACATACATGCAGACTAATCAACCCATCAAAATCAGAACTAGGGAAGATTAGCAAACAAATACTAGAACGGATAAATTCAGAAATCAAACAATCTACAGGTTACAACCAATGGAAGAAAACAAGTGAAGTCATAGACTGGTTTAGTGAAATACACGACAAACACCAACAATCGTTTATTGCTTTTGACGTTTGTGAGTTTTACCCCTCAATTACCACCGACCTCCTCAACGAGGCTCTAGACTTTGCATCAAACTACACAGACATACCATCATTCGAAAGGCATATTATCTTCCACACAAAGAAAACTATGCTGTTCAATGTTGAAACACCATGGTGCAAGCGTACCGAATCTTTATTCGATGTCACCATGGGTAGTTTCGACGGTGCTGAAACTTGTGAACTAAAAGGATTGTACCTCCTATCACAACTTCAGCACATTAACATGAATGTCGGCCTATACAGAGACGATGGTTTGGCTGTTTGCAAAGCAACACCAAGGCAAACAGAAAAAATAAAGAAAGAAATATGCAAGATATTCTCAAATAACAATCTTAAAATAGAAATTGAAGCAAACAAAAAAAATAGTGAACTTCTTAGACCTAACCCTTGATCTTAGCACAAGCACATACAAGCCATACATGAAGCCAAACAACACCCCTCTCTATGTGCACAAACAGAGTAACCACCCCCCACTTATCATAAAGAACATCCCAGAAAGCATCAAAAGGAGACTATCCAAAATTTCTTCCGACGAAAACACATTCAACGCATCATCACCCGTATACCAAGAAGCATTACAAAGAAGTGCCTATGGGTACAACCTAAAGTACGAGACCCAACCCCCTCGCACCAGTCATTCCAAGGGAGCCCCGAAACGAAGACGAAATAGGAACATAACCTGGTTCAACCCCCCGTTTAGTGACAGTGTTACAACCAACATTGGCAAGAAATTCTTTAACCTCTTGGACAGCTGCTTCCCACCTGGGCACAAACTACATACTTTACTCAACAGGAACACGGTGAAACTGAGTTACAGCTGCATGGCAAACATAGACCAAATTATATCAGCGCACAACAAATACATACTGGCGAAACAGGAAGTACAACCAGCAACGCGAAGCAACTGCAATTGCAGAAAGCAAAGTGAGTGCCCATTGGAAGGCAACTTCCTCACGAACAACATTGTGTACCAAGCAACTGTAGCACGCCACGACAACAACAACGAAGAAACATACATTGGTCTAACAGAGAACACATCCAAAACAAGATACACCGCCCACAAGTCTAGCTTTAAACACAAAGACAAAAGACACGCGACTGCACTCAGTGAATACATCTGGAAACTAAAGGATACAAATGTAGAACACTCCGTAAAATGGAAACTAATGAACAAAGCTCGAGCATACTCCACTTCATCTAAAACTAATAATCTCTGTCTGGAAGAAAAGTTCATCATTATACTCAAACCTTCCTTAGCAACTCTAAATAAAAGAAACGAACTGGTAAGCTCTTGTAGACACAGGAACAAAAATCTATTGTGTAACTATTCTAATAGGTAATGTACCTTGGCTCGCTGTACACCGTTCGCGCCTGTTCACATCGAACACGGAGAGAACACGTGCTTAAAAACGGACACGTTCAAAAGCAGCGAACATATACGTATCTAACGTTATTGACATCATTCTACTTCAGGCTTCTGAGGAGTGAGGACCTACATTATTGGCCCTTACGAAACAGTTCTGTAAAGCTATGTTTTAAGAACTTATTGCAACCTTTTCAATATTACAGCTCCCTTCACAGCGTTGAGCACTTTACCATTGCCTGGTTGACATTACTAATTAATTTTTACTATTACGGTTATATATATATATATATATATATATATATATATATATATATATATATATTTCACTAATTCGGCACTTAGGGGAAAAGTTGTTGTTGAAAAGTCGACCTTAAGGGGAAAAAATTTTTGGGGCGAAATATAAGTTTCGCCATAACGTTTCTACACACTTTTTCTATAGGAATACGTAAACGGACAAGGGCGCCCTCCTAGATTTACAAAGTAGATGCAATTACTTCAAAGTTGTCAAATTTACGGACACCTAGCTGTAAACACGAACGGATGGCTGGCCATTGAAATAACGTTAGGGCGAACACTTTTTCTTATGTATTTCATTTTTATTTTTTCACCCTAAGTACGCGCAGATATAACAATTTCTCCCTAAGGTGGGAATTAGCGTTATATATATATATATATATATATATATATATATATATATATATATAGGTCGAAAAGAGGTAGTAAAAAGTGCTTAAAAGTTTGCGGAAAACTCCACGACGTTTCGGGTATAAACCCTTCATCAGGTGGCAAAAACCAAACTGAACAACCAACAGTAACAATTGGACACGACAAACATCAAATCCGAAGCGATCGCTGTAAAAACAGAACCGGACGAAAGTGACTGTCAGAAAACATGAGTGCGAAGGATGAAACACAAATCAAAAAAAAAAAAGAGAAAGAGCGTCCTGGATGAAAAAATGCACGTAAAAATCGAACATGTTCTTAAAAAAGGGAAAACAGGAGACAAAAACTAGCTCCGGAAAAAAAAAAAAAAAAAAAAAAAAAAAATTAAAAATTGTGAATAAGGCCTACACAGAAAAAAACGAGGAACAAAGGGTAAGTGTAAAAAGAGTAAAAACTGGTACAAAGGGGGTGAATATTACAAAAGGTCAATTCTAACGTTAAGCCCGTGTGGAGCGAGAGTACCTAGCCTCATGATCAGTCGGTTTTCAGCACTAAGGCGGTCACGATCGGTGCCTCGGCACATTACAGCTGCCGTAACGGTTAAATGCTGTATTGAACAAGGTGAAGGGGGGTTGAAATGTGCAGCCACCGGGTATCCATGGAGATTCTGTTTGATGGACCTAAGGTGCTCGGTGACTCGATCCGCGAGGCGGCGCTTGGTCTCTCCCACATACAACGAGTTACATCTCCCACAAGCTAAAATATACACTACATTTGAGGAAATGCAGGAGAATCTTTGTTTGACAATAAAGCTATTGCCGTTGGGGCCAGAAATGTTGACGAGGTCGTGTTTGCCGACAACTGGACATGTATTACACCTCGGACGGTTACATGGAAAGGTACCAGCCGTGTCGTCGAAAGAAGTTTGTGGGTGAGAAGCCCGAACTAAATGGTTGGCTAAATTTTTCTCAACTCTAAAGGCAGTGATGGGGCGTTCCCGGAAAACCTCACCGGGTCGGGGCTCTTGTCGGAGCAACTTTACATTTTTGTGGATAGCGTGTAAAATAGGACGGATCGAAGGGTGATAAGAAATAACTAAAGGAATACGTAGATTGGAACCAGATTTGCTCTTTTTCTCCAAGGCTTCCTTTCTGCTGGTTCCTTGAATTCTGCGTAGGGCATTAGAGAGGATTTTGGCAGGGTACTGGCGTTTTTCAAAAAAGGACAAAATTTCTTCAGAGGCAGTAGAGAAGTCAGAATCCTCCGAACAAATTCGTCTGGCTCGCAAGAGCTGGGAATAAGGGATAGATTTAGTGCAAGATTTGGGGTGATTGGAAGGGTACAAAAGGTAGTTATGCGAGTCGGTTGGCTTAAAGTGTAGGTTAGAGGTAATTGTACGGTTGTTGATGGACAGTTTAAGGTCGAGAAAAACAACAGATGAGTCCGAGATACAATGGGTAAATTTCAAAAAGGGGCAAAAGGAATTAACAAAGTCGATAAAAGTTTCTAAATCACGACGGGATCCAGAGGTAACTCCTACAATATCATCAATATACCTTTTGTAAAGTATAGGTCGTGGCCCGGTATACTGAGAAAAAAGTTGTTCTTCAAAGTGGCCCATGGTCAAACAGGCAACAGAGGGACCCATTTTGGTTCCCATGGCCACTCCTTTAACTTGACGGAAAAAACGCCCATTAAACTGAAAACAATTTTGCTTGAGAACAAGTTCCGTTAAACGTAGGAAGGTGTCAGTCGGTACAAGGGGATCACGCCGTTTGTCTAGGTAGTAACGGATAGCTGTTAAGGCAGCATTATGAGGAATTGACGTGTAGAGGCTGGACACATCCATGGTGAATAAAAGACGTTCTCCACAATTTTCAGGAAACTCAAAGTCACGAATAAGTCTCAAGAAATGTGGCGTGTCTTGAACAAACGACGGCAAAGCTGAAACTAAAGGGGAGAGCACAGAATCCACATACTCAGAAATAAGTACGGTGGGGCAGCTGTGTGAAGAGACAATGTAATCAATACCATTTACAAAGATGTCAACGATCTCCTCCCTCCTAAAATGACCGCACTGCGTAACCTTCGTCCTGAAGAACGAGATGCCATTTTATCCCTCAAAAGTAACAGGGATATCATTATTAAACCAGCTGACAAGGGTGGTGCTGTCGTGGTGTGGCGGAAGGACCTGTATATTGCTGAGGCCAACAAACAGCTATCCGACCAAAGTGCTTATTTAGAACTTCCCGCTGACCCCACTCCTGAGTGCCAAAAGTTAGTTAAAAACACTTTGACCCAACTCATGGACAATAAACAACTACCCCAAAACGCTACTTCTCTACTCCACCCTTGCCCACAGATTTCTAACTTCTACCTGCTTCCCAAAATCCACAAAGCCAACAACCCTGGCAGACCTATCGTCTCTTCACACAGCTGCCCCACCGTACTTATTTCTGGTATGTGGATTCTGTGCTCTCCCTTTAGTTTCAGCTTTGCCGTCGTTTGTTCAAGACACGCCACATTTCTTGAGACTTATTCGTGACTTTGAGTTTCCTGAAAATTGTGGAGAACGTCTTTTATTCACCATGGATGTGTCCAGCCTCTACACGTCAATTCCTCATAATGCTGCCTTAACAGCTATCCGTTACTACCTAGACAAACGGCGTGATCCTTGTACCGACTGACACCTTCCTACGTTTAACGGAACTTGTTCTCAAGCAAAATTGTTTTCAGTTTAATGGGCGTTTTTTCCGTCAAGTTAAAGGAGTGGCCATGGGAACCAAAATGGGTCCCTCTGTTGCCTGTTTGACCATGGGCCACTTTGAAGAACAACTTTTTCTCAGTATACCGGGCCACGACCTATACTTTACAAAAGGTATATTGATGATATTGTAGGAGTTACCTCTGGATCCCGTCGTGATTTAGAAACTTTTATCGACTTTGTTAATTCCTTTGCCCCTTTTTGAAATTTACCCATTGTATCTCGGACTCATCTGTTGTTTTTCTCGACCTTAAACTGTCCATCAACAACCGTACAATTACCTCTAACCTACACTTTAAGCCAACCGACTCGCATAACTACCTTTTGTACCCCTTCAATCACCCCAAATCTTGCACTAAATCTATCCCTTATTCCCAGCTCTTGCGAGCCAGACGAATTTGTTCGGAGGATTCTGACTTCTCTACTGCCTCTGAAGAAATTTTGTCCTTTTTGAAAACGCCAGTACCCTGCCAAAATCCTCTCTAATGCCCTACGCAGAATTCAAGGAACCAGCAGAAAGGAAGCCTTGGAGAAAAAGAGCAAATCTGGTTCCAATCTACGTATTCCTTTAGTTATTTCTTATCACCCTTCGATCCGTCTATTTTACACGCTATCCACAAAAATGTAAAGTTGCTCCGACAAGACCCTCAACCCGTGATGTTTTCCCGGAACCCCCCATCACTGCCTTTAGAGTTGAGAAAATTTAGCCAACCATTTGGATCGGGCTTCTCACCCACAAACTTCTTTCGACGACACGGCTGGTACCTTTCCATGTAACCGTCCGAGGTGTAATACATGTCCAGTTGTCGGCAAACACGACCTCGTCAACATTTCTGGCCCCAACGGCAATAGCTTTATTGTCAAACAAAGATTCTCCTGCATTTCCTCAAATGTAGTGTATATTTTAGCTTGTGGGAGATGTAACTCGTTGTATGTGGGAGAGACCAAGCGCCGCCTCGCGGATCGAGTCACCGAGCACCTTAGGTCCATCAAACAGAATCTCCATGGATGCCCGGTGGCTGCACATTTCAACCCCCTTCACCTTGTTCAATACAGCATTTAACCGTTACGGCAGCTGTAATGTGCCGAGGCACCGATCGTGACCGCCTTAGTGCTGAAAACCGACTGATCGAGGCTAGGTACTCTCGCTCCACACGGGCTTAACGTTAGAATTGACCTTTGTAATATTCACCCCTTTTTGTACCAGTTTTACTCCTTTTTACACTTACCCGTTCGTGCTCGTTTTTTTCTGTGTAGGCCTTATTTACAATTTTTTTTTTTTTTTTTTTTTTTCCGGAGCTAGTTTTTGTCTCCTGTTTTCCCTTTTTTAAGAACATGTTCGATTTTTACGTGCATTTTTTCATCCAGGACGCTCTTTCTCTTTTTTTTTTTGATTTGTGTTTCATCCTTCGCACTCATGTTTTCTGACAGTCACTTTCGTCCGGTTCTGTTTTTACAGCGATCGCTTCGGATTTGATGTTTGTCGTGTCCAATTGTTACTGTTGGTTGTTCAGTTTGGTTTTTGCCACCTGATGAAGGGTTTATACCCGAAACGTCGTGGAGTTTTCCGCAAACTTTTAAGCACTTTTTACTACCTCTTTTCGACCTACACATTTCAACGGTGCTCCGCAGCATTTCGACCTTATTATATATATATATATTTATATATATATATATATATATATATATGTATATATATATATAGTTCGTTAATCATTGCATCCCAAATTCAAATTCAAGATAGCATGACCCTTGAGTTTTTGAGCTATTTGTGCACCCACCCCTTTTAATTATATAATTCGCAAAGTTACGGAAGGTACCTCTTCCTTCAATCCATTCCTCTATTCCAATTTGGCATTACTCACCCATTAACACCTCTTCATTCACATCTTTTAAAAATAAGCAGTAGTTTATCAACAGACGGTAAATTACTTACCTCTCCTGTTGCCTAGCCAGAGCAACTTGAATTGTAAATCTTGCTATCCAATTGTAATACATCTTGTATGATGCGAAAAAGTGTATATTTAATGAGAAAAAAGGTTGATATCTGTTCCTTCGTTCTCTCTTTAAAACCCAACCCCCAATTGCACCGCGCTTACTTTTAACATTCCTGACGAAAACCCTGTATCAAATCCATTTACAAATGTCAGTTTTATTAAAGAAGATCAGACTTTAGTACCGGTGGCGTGTGCAGAATTTCGGAGGAGGGGGCACAACCTGCGATTGACACGGTAGTGAATCACCAGTCCACCGAAGGTGAACCCCGACCGCAAAGCGCTCGAGTTTGACCGCGTGGGAACCAGGGTCCCGCGTTAGGGTCCCTGGCGGGATCCAGGGGCAGGGCCCTGGCGGAGATTCAGGTTGCCAAGCCCCTGGAAGCTCATGCAATATAAGGTGAAAGGACAGCGTTAATTGTTCCTAGAGGCACTATTGATGAGGTTTTTTTAGTTTCAGATTTTGTGAAATTTGATGTCGACGATGGAAAGTTCAGGTTTCTCAGAAGATAGTTAATGAGCTCCCCAAACATGACCATAAACTCAACAAGTCTTGATTATTTTTTTGTCCGATTTTAAAGATGGTTTTTTTCTTCAAAGGTGAATATAATATGCAGGGTAATTAACACTGTGCTATTTTCAAAACGCTTCATGTGACAAGGGCTATTAAGGTGCATTAATCAATCAATAACACAAGAAAAACACAAGAAAACACAGAATGTAAGGTTAAGACTGCGTTATGGTTCAAAGACTGCACGGGGTGTAGATGCATGAGGTTGAGTAAAATACTTCTGCCAGGGGAGAAGTTCGGCTACCCCAGGGGTGTGGCAACCTACGGCCCGCGAGCTGCATGCGTCAAGTAAGTGACTTTCTTGCGGCCGTCGAGATTTCTCAAGAAAAAGAAAAATATCAGTCTGTGTTACATCATAACCCACGAGCTATAGATTTGTTTTCAATTTCACTAACGACGTTCCCCATAATGCGTTTCATCACTATCCGCTTGTGATCAGCTACTCACAAACCGATTTTGCACATTGGTGCATGGAGTTACCACCATGATTGGTGTGACCTTCTTCGGCGAAACGTAACTGCATAACTTCTATTTTGATTTGACGTCGACATTTAGGCTTAAACGCGGTTAGTATAGCTGATACATTTCGTCTGTCAGTGTAACCATGGAACGAGCGGTCTAATTCCCTCCTTTTGCGATATGCCCTGTGACAAGCTTTACGTCTGACAATATTATCATGGGGTGATGATGTCCCCTTATTTTGCAAACCTCGTGTTGGTGATAGAAATTATATGGTACAAGGGTTGCCATGAAATGATTCGAAATGATTTGTGCATTTGATGGGTCTCTACTATTAAATAAAACACAAATTTGGCCATAAAATTCCGGTGAATTTACTTGAACTTAGTAGTAGAGCCTCTCAAACTGGAATCATAGGCGTTTGAGTCGGGGCAAGGAAAGTTGATCAAAAAAATTTTGAGGTCGAAAATTCGGGTACGAAACGACAAAAAATTCGGGCACAGAATGTGTGATTTCCCGCCAGAGATGAAATAGAGGCCTACGTGAAAACATTGCCAAAATTTTCTACCGAGTCCGAGAATTTTTTTTTATCAAAATTCTCGAAAAATGTGTCAAAACTTTTTGCGCTCTTCCCGCTCATTTCTGGTTTCGTGGTCTATTTTATGCGCCTGAACTGCAACAAAGTTTGGGCAAAAATGTTCTGTCGCTAAACTGGAAGAGTTCTTTACGCAGTATGATTGACATTCCTAATTATTAGGCCTACTATAGCAGCTACTATTTAATGTGGCTTTGTTACTGACGTGCTAACATTGAGCACTACAATTTAAGTAAGCACTCCTTGTTGATCTTGCAATGACAGCATCTTAATCCAAGATCAACATATCTTAACAACATTACTGTGTTAAAATTTCATTTTTGTGTCAAAAGATTTATATTGCTTCAAAGTTTTTCAGAATACAGGTTTGAAATCAACAGCATGTCGCTGGTTAAGTGCGGCCCGATCAAGTTTTCATTCCTCAAATCTGGCCCGTTCAATCATAAAGGTTGCCCACCCCTGGGCTACACGATAAAGAAATCTCGTTGCACCTCATAACAGTGACGTGTGCATGATTTTAAAGGGGACATAATTCCAAATTCTCCCAAATTATTTCATAAACAGGGGATGCTCTTATTCATTTCGAAAGCTGGATCCCATGGTAAGAGAGCAAGTCAATGAAAACCCTCGTCAATACTACAGGTTAGAATACTTATAGTGTCTCTTCAGACTTTTCCTGTTTCACTAACTCGTAAATCCCCGACTGAGTGATTTTTCCCCACTGACTTCTGAGTTGGGGGGGGGGGGCTGTGAACCCCCCCCCCCTCCTTTAAACACGCTACTGTTAAGTACTAGCAACGAGTTGGTTAAACCCAAAGCATCCATATGAACATTCTTGTCTCTTTGTCAGACTTATTCAGTGTTAGGGTCAAATCTTTCAATAGACGGTTATGGCCAGCCAAATGGCCAATAATTCGATAACCCCGGTTTATCAACCGATAAACAGAGTTTATTGACCGATAAGCCAAGTTTTATTTGATAAATCAAGTTAATCCGTCGATACATCAGGTTTATCGAATTACTCACTTAAAGGGTCGATAAATTTGGTTTATCAGTTTGTTAAACATGGCTTATCAATTTGATAAACTTGGATTGTCGAATAAACTTGGTTTTCAGCTGATAAACCGGTGTTTTCGATTCGATAAACCAGGTTGTTTATCACTTCAATGGGGGAAAACTTTGTTTATCGAATTGATAAACCTGGCTTGTTGAATTGATAAACAAGGTTTATTAAGATGCTGAGCTTATTGGTTGATAAACTTGGTTTATCGACGGTTAATTCCAATAATTCGAATAACTTGGTTTATCGGTCGATAAACTTAGTATTATCCATCGATATACCAAAGTTTCTCAGTCGGTAAACCATGTGGCAAAATCTATTGTATAGGTCGATAAAACTAGTTTACCGGTCGATAAACTTGTTCTTTCGGTCGATGAACCTGGTTCATCGGGTTATCTGGTGTCATCGTTATACGTCAGCCGCTAAGTAACAACTGTTGTATATACAATGAAAGCTTTTCCTTAAAATAAGAGAAACCCACAATGCATTGACGTCGCTTGAAATTTCTGTCGTAGAAAACGTAGACTTACACCAACAAATACCTTCAGTGATCTTCTTTGTTTATTCTTCGAAACGTCACATTAATTCAATATGTAGAGTCCAGAACATGTAAGGCAAAGAAGCACGTGGGTAAACAAAATAAAAATATGAGTACCTGTTGTGTTTGTTTTAGCTTTCAGCTGATATTGAAACGTTCTCTTAAGTTGTGGTTAAACAAGATATTCTCGACGTTTTTGTTGTCGAGGATACAGCAGCAAAGTAACGGAAAAAATTTAATGAACAGAACGGCTCTGAAAAGCAACGAGAAATTTGGAAGACAGCCCCTTTAGAGGATAAAACATTACTAAACAAAATGCAAGGATTGCGGTGTGTATCCTGAGAGGTTATGAATGTTCAAAAGTTGCGTTAGATTTTCGAAGGTGGGATGTTACATCAGCTCAGTCATAGTACCTCCAAGATTAAAATCGTATTTGTATATCTAAATTTAGGTCAACTGTGGCTGTATGAGGCTTATCCGCCGTTTCTGAAAGGCCCTACACAACATAATTGAAATACTGCACAAAATGCTTAATGTTCTTTATTGCATTCCTTTTGCTTGTATTTTGGACATTGAAGGCTCTTTGAAATGACACCAACTTTAGAAAGTACATATCTTGACCATTGGGTAGCTAGTGTACACACTGTTTTCTAAAAAGTATTTCTAACTGGTCACAAAAAGAAGTAGCCGGGTCGCCCATTCCCCATCCCACCCCCGTATTTAGACGGTGTTGATTTGATCTTTTTGATGGGCATATTTTGAGCACCAAGGGTCCGTGGAATTACTTCCATGAAGTGATCCACACTAACATCTTCATTTGAAAAGATCTGAGCACTGTTGGGCTCTCAACACAAACTTGGTGTATTTTGCAAGCTCATCATTAGAAAATTCTTTTCGTTAAACTTCTACATCATGACTCGACCGATAATATCATGACTTGACAATACAAAACCGCAGGTAACAAACTAATCTTCGGTATTCGTATCAGGTGTTCACAACCCAAAGAAGACTTGGGGCATTGGCGTAGAACTGTAGGAAGCAAGATGAAAGTGGAGGTCGGAGGGAATTTTGGACTATGTATCTCACGCTGCACACTTGACCAACAGGTAGGCTAAATATTTGAAGATGTTTTTCTACCATGTGGAAGAGCGATTAAAAAAATCTATTTCATAACTAATTTCTAAATGAAACTGCGGAGTGAAAAAAGTGGAAAATCTCGTTTGTTGCTAGCCATCTGCATTTTCAGGACTACAATCCTCGACCAAAGTGTTGGAACAAAATTGCTATATCACTAAAACCAATGGGATATCAGTTGGAAACCTGCCCCGTATACCCCCATTCAATGTTGGTCGCTAACAACATCAACGACATTAAATCGGGGGAGCTGTGGGGGGGGGGGGGTTCCAACTACTTTGTCGCGCATTGTACGTATACAAAAATACCACAGCATATCCATACCCTCTCCAAAGTAATATTGATAACACTTTGATACTTCAGTAACTAAAACTTTCATCTACACAGACTGCTAAGCTGACAGGGTTGCAGAGTATCTGGTGATCGATGTCTATGAGAGCATTTGAGCATGGTAGAGAAATGATTCCCTGACTGAAATTTGTATTCCTGCCCGGAAAACTATCTAAGAGGAGGACCACCTTCAGTTGGCACCAAGTGAACAGAAAATTGGATAAAATCGCGACCTCTCATAAAGCCGGAAATGGCATTCCTCGGGCTTGTTGTTTAGTACCAATGGGAGAGCTAGACCTTTACAGGGGAAGAGACAAGCACCTAAAAGTCTGCTTACAGTGTTAATACCGTTGTATTAGGAACGTTATATGTGGCTATTAGCCATTTAAAAATTTTTTTTGAAGATATGGAGCTTGTATTGCATGAAGTTTTTTTTTTTTCAACCAGAGTTTCCTTTAAGGTAATTTGAACAGTTGGGGGATTACTGAAGAATCTGCCCATCCTGTTGGCAATCAATCCTTAAAAGTCTCACGAAAGGGAAACCCACTATGTGAAGGTTACAAGTCACCCCCCCCCCCCCAAAAAAAAAAGAGAAAAGCGGCCCACACTCCCCGTCTGGTTTCGGATATCGAAGTCAAAGTAAAAATGCCCAACGTTCAGGGGCAGAATTTTCTCATGCAAAAATTGCTCATGCGGAAATATTGAAAGAGGGATGAAGACCTTATGCCATGTGTGTAGACCAACTAAAGTCTATGGCGTAGGCTTAAATGATGTGGTTGCCGAATTCTATGGGAACAATGTTTTTGCAATCTGTATGCAGTAAGTAATAGTATGTGTAATATCATTTATACCATAGGACTATCCTGTCAATTCTCATTACTGTATCATGGATATCATCAGAACATTGGAATGGGACTGGATTATTTAAACATCACTCTCCCAGTTCAGTGCGCATGTGTCGTCAAAACATATAAGCCTGTGTTTGTAAGGACCAAGGTGATCGTTTAATTGGTCTGGCGGTAGACCATCAGCCACTCAATCCGAAGGCATGAGTTTTATTCTCATGTCAATTCTTACCAAAAGCTCAAAAATATGGATAACAGTCATCAAATTGATGTGACCGCTAACAGGAAAGAAGTGGTCCTGCATGAAGGCGTGAGAAGTTCGTTACATTCCCTGTTTGTCTTGTCCGAAAGTCATGCCTTGGCTGAAAGCTCCTCTAACAGGATTAACTGCTGGCTTTCTGGATCAAGAATGAATCATTTCGGTAACATCCAACTATGTATCAGATCGATGGGTGTGAGGCAAGCAGGCGGCTATGCAGTTGACACATTCTGACAGCAGTTCAGGTGGATGTAAAGGATATGCATGATCTTCAAGTTCATGTGCTTAGGCTGGATGCTAGCAGATAAAATGAAGCAAAGTGTGAAACAGGAATTTAGGTTCAGAGTTTTTTACAGCACTATTTGGACCAAAAATGTGGTTTCAGATTCACACTGTCAGATTCTTAATGATAAAAATATCGAAGGCGCGTAGCCGGGATTGTGACAAGGGGGGGGGGGGTTGGTGTCATGTGGGGCACGAAATGAGGGAAAATCTAGGGATATAGAGAAAAAACATTTTAGATGTTTTTGCATTTCAAGGTTTGGTCACGGGGGGTTTTACCCTCCACCCTCCCCGGTGGCTACGCCACTGAAATCTCGTAATGGGTAACGTACGTCCCATACATTTATTGCATTCAAGTGTAATGACCCTAGCGCAATGGATTTATGGAGGTTATATATATATATATATATATATATATATATATATATATATATATATATATATATATATATATATATATATATATATATATATATATATTTGTAAATATATATATATATATGTATATATATATATATATAAA